>JAKSZP010000540.1:0-62155 GCA_022478985.1 Massospora cicadina
ATAACAGCTTTAGGTCCCCAAGAATAGTGTCCAACGCCCGTTGGAATGTAGCTGGGGCGCTACACAGCCCTTGCGGCATCCAGATTAGTTGAAAAAGACCTTTGGACGTTATTATGGCGCATTTCTCCTGTTCTGCCACTGGCAACTCAATTTGCCAGTATCCTGAGATCAGTTCCATTGCTGAAAAAATAGCTCCACATAGCCGATCCAAAGAATTGTTAATCCGTGGTAAGAGATATGTGTCTTTTTTGGTGATGCTGTTGAGATTTTGGTAGTCAATTACTACATGGTTTTCCATCCTTTTTTTATAATAAGAATGTGAGAAGCCCATGGACTTTTTGATGGTTTAAGCATCCCTTGCTCTAATAGCTTTTCCATCTCCTCAGTTACTACTTCTTCTGCCATCCTTTATTGGTGAATTGTCATTGACTGGATGGGAGGATGATCTCCGGTGTCCAGCCTATAAACTACCCCGCGCACATCCTAAATCATGGTTGTCAACAGTGAGAATCTCTTTATATTTTTGAAATAAAGTTATTGCCCAATCCTTCTGTGGTTCTGACAACCCCATTAATTCATCGCGTGATACAACTGCCATTACACTGAGCTGTGGTTCAAAAAACAGACCAAATTCCTCCAGCAAACCAAACTCATGAACCAAAAAAAAACCTCAACGGGAATTAAGTGCAAACATGCCACTATCTGGTGGCAGCGGATTTGCAGTGGTACCATTTGTAAATTTGCAAGTAAAACTTTGATATCCCCCTGCCCTGGTATTAGAATGCCTTGGGCCACGTGGGGCTCAAACCATGATTGCTGATATGGCCCAACAACCTCCCCATAGAGTCCATCTGGAACTTCTATCACCAAGTCATTGTTTACTATAACTTGATGCCTGGATGGAATAGATATAGGTCCAGCAGCTCTGAGCGGCAGCCCTTTATATTCATATATCTGTTGAGGAAGGGCCCAGGTTTTGCCTATAAATGATAATAGCGCACTGGAATTACTCCGTCACTATAAGCTAGATTAATATTCTCCATATGCACCTGATCAATTGGCACTCCGCTAGAGGTGAAGTAAATTGGGATTTGATGACCCAATATTTAAAAAGTCTTATCTGTCATATCAATTCCAGCCCCATAGTGTCACAAGAAGGCGGTTCCAATTAGTAGATCATAATTTTTATTTGGTAACACTATAGCTGGGGCTACCATGATAATAGAATCAAACCGCAATGGAAGCGCACTGTATGCCCCCTCAGAGATCGTGTTATCCGCTCCAGCAGTTCCATATACCACCTGGTGGTCCACGTCCGGTTTTAATGACAACTTGGCCACCAACTCTGTGGAGACTATATTGACAGGGGCACAGGTATCTATGATGGCACAGACTCAGGTTTTAGCTACAACCAGGTCACAATAAGTACATTAAGAGTAAGATGCATCTCAACTGTTTATAACATGGACGTTTAAGGAGTCCCTGTTTCCAAGGAAACACACAATCCCTTCACCAATTCTGGGTTATTGTTTAGTAATAGTGTTGACTGGAAAAGTGACGTTTACCGCTTGCAAGAAAGGTGCATCAGAGGAGGGGTCTAACATCTAGAAGAAACTTGGTTGAACATCTGACAAGCATATGGCTCAACCTGCATCTAAGACCCCTCTCCCGTTATAGCCATAGACTGCACTCATGTCAAAATATTCACCCCCCAACTAGCTGCTGATATAATACTGACTCATTGTGCAAGGGAGCTTCCGCTGAATATTCCAAGATGGGTTCAAGTGGGACGTTTGGGTTTGATATAGCGGAGGTAGAGAGTCCCATCTCTACTCCGCTCTGACTTTCCCCTGGCAGTACTGTTCCAACTGTACGCAAGAGACCTGTTGATTGGGCACCAACGTGCCATGTGCCCCTGTCCACTGCATTTGAAACAGCTGACCCCATAGGGCCCACATCCCAAATTAATGTAAACAAGCCACTTTGAGAGTTGGTCTGGAAGTGATAAGTGGAAACAGGGTTGGGGCAATAGTTGGGCTGGTGACAATAATCAGGTATGGGGAGGACGTTTAACTGCAGTGGGTAACTGGGTGGAATCTGAACTGGACAGACAAAGTTTCCCAATTAAGATGGTTCAGCGGTGGTAGTGGAAGGATTTTGCTCTGTATTATGTGGAGGGAAGTTGGCTGATATATGGCGCAAAAATTGAACAAATTTAATCAAAGGTACATCTTCATCCAACATTGGGGTCATAACGTTATATGGCTCACTGTATGGCTTCACAGCAGAAGTCATCGCAATACACATGTCAGATTTGATTAGGATTCCAGCCCCAATTGACACGTGAGCCTCTGCCATAAATTGCTCAGCAAACGCGGTGAGGGTCTCATTCTTCTGAAACCCAATGGTCAGAAAACTCGGCCTTATGCTGTGACATCTTTGCAGTTCTGCTGAACAGCCACAGCACCATCTTTTTTTCTTGGTATGTAATGGAACTGCCTGAAAGGTAACAGACGACTTGATCAGCACTTCCAACATCCAAAGTGGAAATCAACGTTTTGCTCTTCATCGCTCTGAGACTCCTTCCACCACAATTGCAAATCACTTAATGAACCCATGAATATTCCCTTCACAATCAAATGGAGGCATTTTATCACTACAAACCTCCTGGAGAAGCTCATCTTGCTTTTAAAGCACAGCGTCCAATGCAAGTTTCAGCTCCACATAGGCAACTGGCCCACTGTGTTGTGTAGAAATTTATCAAGATAATCAGGATGCAACATAGCTGGCAACTGAGTTTTTATCATGTTATAATTGATCAATGGGCCCCTGTAGTGAGCACCACTGTTGTAAAATTGGCAGAATCGTTTAAGGTATGCCATACGGGTTTTTGTACAGGGTTGACCCACTGAGCAATTGGAACAACAATATGAAGATTGTCAGCCCCTCAGAGCACACTTAAAATAATAAATATAACAAAATGGAGCAATATCTTTGAAAACACTTCTTTTATTGTAAATAATCTAGCGGATCCTTTCTAGTCCACTTACTCTTTCTTCTATATACAACCTACCCTCTCTCAATTGCCCATCTCGCTTATATACAGTAGCTTTGTATGATACCACTCTCATAGCTTGGACTATTCTATTCCGCTGATTCTCCTCAATTTCAGCTTGTTATTCTTTTAGCTCTTTATCATCCTAATTGTAGGCGATTTGATTCGTATTTGTCAAATTTCAACATTGCCCTATCACCTTATTTTGGAGGCAATACAATAATAGCTCCTTATATCCCAATATCGCCTCACCTCGTGGCACTCAAATAATTGAACTAAATGTCATGTTTGGTGGATTCTATCCAATCCACCCTAGCAATTCCCAGCTTATCGTCCAGTCATATTGGAATCACAACATATGGGAATCTCAACAATGTCACAGTACCAGACTTGCATCCCATTCTGGTGGATTTAATGATAGCTTGTTATGCTGAAAAGGCAAAAGTCTTCTCCAAACTGTATTGTATAACCGCATTCAATCAGATCTGAATCAAAGAGGTCCAGTAGTGGCTAACCGCATTCTGTACCAAAAAGGGAATTTTCCCATTACAGGTTATGCCCCTTGGGCTTAAAAATGCCCTTGATAGCTTTCAATGCCATATTGATTCAGCTTTGGGGGACCTGCGGGGGTATGTATGGTAGCCTACATGGATGTTATTCTGGTTTTCACCTGATCATGAGTCCCATGCAGTACATCTTCAGCGAGTGGTAGAGAAGTTAGAAACAGCTAACCTTAGGCTGAAAATCAGTAAGTGTGAATTCTTAAAGTCCTAGGTCACCTTCCTGGGCAACGTCATGTTTGACCTAAGCCTCTTGATAACTCCAGACAAAGAGAAGGCGATTCATTAGTAGTCTACCCCAACTTTGGTTAAGAAATTGAGAAATTTTTTAGGGATGCGTAAGTTCTTATGAAATTCATGCAAAATCTTTCTTAGGTGGTGGTGCACCTGTAAAAGGTGAGTGGAGCTAAAGCGCTTAGTGAGTGATGAACGGGGTTTTTCACATTGTCACAAAAAAGTTGGGCAAGAGGGACCAGGTGAGGGCCCACAAACATGAGAGTGCTGCTGAGGTTAGGTTCTTTGTTCGTTGGCTTGATGAGCGATTGAGGTATCCTTGGAATACAGTGAGGATGATGCTCGCACTGAGGAGAACAGTCTGTCCACCAGAGAGAGCATACAGAGAGGCGACTGCTCTGTCAAAGTCTGAGGAATGGTCCATTTTCACTCAAAATCCAGGGTTTTCCCTTAAAATCTGAATAAATGATTTTAAAATTTTATTTTTGACTTTTGAGGTTTTTATTATATATATTAGAAGATGAAGTTGTCCTAAAACCTTCGCCTGATTGTATTTATATTATGAAGCGGGGGATATGGGGGTGTTTTTTTCCATGGAGTCCATGAATGGTAGGCTATCCACAGGCCTATTTTGAGAATCTCAGCCCCCAATATTCCCATCTAGTCCCATTCTAGACCATTCTTTAAGTACCCTAGGAATTATGGAAACTTTTCTGCATATAGTTTTTGTTCAATAGGGACAAATCAGAGCTCATTATTCTCATGTTGACCTTATCACAAACATTTCCTTTTTTGGTATAATTTGGCTTGGCAGCCCCTGATTTGCTGAGCTGCCATTCAACATAGCCCTTGATATTCTCATCTAGCGGCAGATTCAGCTTGGCAGCTCCTGATTTGCTAAGCTGCCTGATGCCATGGTTCTCAACATTTCCATTTTTAGTATAATTTGGCTTGGCAGCTTCTGATTCACTGAACTTCCCAATGCCGTGGTTCTTGAAACTTCTGCTTTTGGCATAATTTGGCTTGGCAGCCCCTGATTCGTTGGGCTTCCCTTTGCTGTTGTTGTCGTCATTATTTAGCTCATCAGACTTCAGGTTGGCGGCCTTTGATTAACCCAGTCACCATTTATGTTGACCGTTGCCACCTCTGCTCCAAGGTTTAGTCAATTTGTCAGCATCTGATTCATCAGAATTCCATTTATGAGGGTCATTGCCCTTGAAACCTACGCTTTTATTATTATTATCTATGTTACTAAGAGCCCTGATCCCCGCCTTTAGGGTCAGAGCTATGTGGTGGTCAGGCAGCGCCTTGACCGTCACACAGTGGTCCCCATTTTGCAGGATGCCTTTCAAGCAGTAAAGTGCACCTTGTTGTCCACATCCATCCTTCGCCATGTAGATCCAAAAAAAGAGTTCATTGTGGCTACTGATGACTCCAACTTTGCCATAGCTGCTGCCTTATTACAAGTAGGTGAGGATGGTATAGAGCATCCAATGGGATACTTTTCAGGAAAATGTCTCTACCAGAGTTAAAACTACACCGTATATGACAAAATGTTATTGGCAGTGGTTGAGGCGCCTACCTATTCGCATCATCACTTGCATGGCTCTTCCCAACCATTCCACGTTTTTACAGACCACTGTGCTTTGTTGTACTACCGCGCACCTCATGTCTTGTCTCCACAGCAAACCCGCTGATATGAGACCCTGGTCCAATCTATGTCTTCTTATAAATTTACAAAGGGTAAGGAGAATGGTTTGGCAGATGTTTTGAGCTAAAATCCTGCACTATCTCCCAATACTAAAGATGTAGAGGTACAAAACACCCACTTGGTGATTCCGCCAGATAAGATTGTGTCTCAACTTCACTCTCCATTGGCCCACGAGCCAGTGCTTGCTCCTCTTAAAATGCAAAGGAATATGGTATGTTCAGAAAGGTAGTCCTTTCACAGCCTTTGTTGGCCAATTATACTATGGTCCTTGCCAAGAGAAAGTAATCAGGAGGACATTACCAGATGTTACCACGTGAAGATGAAATGGTGTGGTTCCAGGTGCGCCTATAAGTTCCTGCCAGATCATTTCACCTGTAATACATCCAGGACCATTATTATGTAATCACTGTTTGACATCCTGGAAAGGCAAGAATCCGGTTCTAATTGCATCGCTTACAATTAGAAGGGGTTAGCTGCGCAGGTGGCCAGGTATTGTAAGGAGTGCCTGGTCTGGAACCAAATGAAACCAAAATTGCTAGCCAATAGCATGGTTGTTGTTACCAGTCTAAAAGGCTGAAGAGCTTTGGACTTCCTTATTGGTTAATTTTTATTGTAGATTTACCTGCATCTGAGGGCTACGATGCCATCATGGTAGGGTGGACCACTTTATAAAGTTTTCCCACTTTATTCCCTGCAGAACCACGGCTGAGATGGCTAGGCTCTTTGGCTCTTATGCGTTTTTTCTTCATGGGGTCCCCTAATAAATAATTAGCAATTGTGGGCTGAGTTTACCTCTGTCTTTTGGGAAGACATGTGTCAGACTCTTCAGATCCATTTCTGCCATTCAACTTCTTATAAACCCCAATCAGATGGGCAGACTGAATTAGTGAACCAGTGCTTGGAACAATTACTGCAGCGTTACACTGCCACAAATCATTCAGATTGGGCTATCACCTTCCCATGGCCCAATTTAGCTATAACAACACTCAACATGCATCTATTTGTGGTTCCCTAATTTTCACCATCTATGGGTTTAACCCACCTTCAACATGGAGCCCAGTTGTGGATCCAAAGTTGAAGCGGTGTTGGACTTTGCTAAGACTATCAAGAAAGTTCACCAGGGGGTAAACACAAATTTGGAGGCAGCAATGCAAGTTTATAAGGAGAACTCCGATGGAAAGAGATGGGTAGGTCCTACATACAAGGAAGGGGATCTCGTGATGCTTGATGCTCAAAACATCCCTATCAAGCAGCCATGTAAAAAGTTGAACCAAAAGAGTATTGGGCCTTACCAAGTTGTTAGAAAGGTGGGCCACGCCTCATACCAGTTGGAGCTCTCCCTGTTCCAGATCTTTGCAGTATTTCATGAAAGCAAGATGACGTTGTTTGAGGGCCCCCACCAGAGACCCCAGAGGCTTATCTCATGGATGGGGCGCCAGAGTGGGAAGTGGAGGAGATTGTAGCCTCACGCAAAGTCAGAAGAAGGCTTGAGTACCTATCATCCTGGAAGGGATTTGATGTAGCATAAAACAGTTGGGTACCAGCGCATGACTGCACCCATGCCCAGGATCTGATCAAAGTTTACCATGAGATTTCCCCAAGGCTGCAGGACCCCAGTCACAGCAAACCATCGCCACTATGAAGTTAGCATCAGTCCACAAGAACTTTTCCCTGGAGAAAGCCCCTGGAGTGGGGTGGAGTCCCAAAGGAATGAGAGGGTAATTTCATGGCTCCATGACATAATTGAAGGAACAAACTTTAAGGATAAAGATGGTCGTCAGGAGGCCAAAAAAGTCAAATTTCAAGGCCTTCCATATATAAAACATACCCTGGACCAACGCTGGGTGCAGGTGAGTATAACCGGGTTGGTCCTGGGGATGTGCGTGATTCTTGGCTCTGAGTTACAGAAAGAGCTTTAAATGCACCAGCTATTTCATTAATTACGATGGTTTGATTTAGCTGCTTGGTGAACGGGTTTTGAAACCTGTTCAATTTTTGATATTGCGAAATTGGGTTGGCCTTACCTACAATCAATAACTCAAGTTTGGTCAATATCAAGCTACTTTACCCTGGCTGATGGTAGTGTGCGCATATTGGATCGCTTAGTCTTAGCACCACTCCCTTAGATTGACAATTCTCCTCCTATTGTTTAAGTATGTTTCCTCAAGACCAACCTTCTTCATTATATAGTTTTTTAATAAAATTATCTGTTAGCTTTATGTTTTTTTAATATAATTCCTTGGCCAAACCTGTGTGCAAACCTCCTCTAGGAGGTCTATAACATTATTAGTCAGTTTTTACTAATTAAAGTAGTACCCATAACTTGATCACTGCTGGTCTGCCCTGGTCCTCTCCAGATTAAAGCACCCAAGCACTCCTGCACAGATCTTCAGTTGGTTTGGGCTCCTCTTTGGGGTCCAACCAATTTTTGTTACTTAGTTGCTATATACTACTATATAATGCGTTGTCCACCCTTTCCCTAAGTATTTTTGCTCTGGCATTTTCTTAAGTGCCCTGTTTAACATCTTGCTATTGAATAGTTACCTGGCGTTGTGTCTGTGCATCCCACACCACCTCTCTGGGAATGAGAGATTTAAAGACACTCTCCTTACACACATATATACATATATGTATATATGTGCGTATTTATATATCTGTAATTTATTATAAATATAAATAACTTTCATGCAATCATGCACACAATCTTAAAAGTGCATATGCCTTGCTTTTATTGCTGTTGTAAATAAATAAAAAACATAAAGTAAAATTTGTCAAAGAAGCTTTTCTTTCCAATTACTATCACTTTTAGTAATACAATTTGATTCAAACAGCACAATTTGATATTCAATACCAGGTGAGATGAGTATGAGTAATAAAGCTAAGAGCTGGGCAAACGTGGTAAAGGGCAGCGGACCTGGACCTGTACCACCCAAAGGTATTAAGCGCACAGGTACAAATTAAAATCTTAGTAAAAACAAAAAACCCAAGGTGGCACCTCTGCAGGTTTTGTTAATTTTTTGGTAAAATACTGCAGTTATATGGAAGTATCCCAATTGCAACCACCGATATTGGTGAAACATGGGATATGGTTTTCATGGGCGTAGAAACACTGACAATGTGGGAAAAGTTCAGCAAATCCCAACATAAATTTTTTCCACACACGGTGTGCTTAACAACCCATACTATCTGCAAAGGTTGGGTAGATTTTGGGTTTGAAACCGCAGAAGAAGTGAACAAAGCAGTAAAGGTCAGAGTAGTACTCAACCTTCCCAGCGGCCAGCAATTGGTACTGACCAAACGCACCCATTGGACAGAATCCAAAGATATTTGTATAATTTTTGACTATCTTTTGACCACACTGGCGCGCACAGTAGTCAAAAGACATCTCCAAGAAGGATTGGAAGCCTATGGAGAAATCAAACAATTTGAAATGCAAAAATTCCAGCTGATGCCAACCCTTAGCACTGGGAAGACAATTGCAACTATTTCCCCAAACCAGGAGGTAGTGGAGGATATTACAAAAATCCCTCAAATTGCATCCTTCACCATTGATGGGAAAAAATCCCAGATGTTCCATGCAACAGTGGAAAGCGCACCCCCCATATGAAACCACTGCCAGGCCTTTGGGCACAAGGTTCATGCTTGCCCCATAAAAAGAAGCCCTGAGAGAAATGGAATTCTGTGAGGAGGAAATGGGCGAAGATGACTCAGAGTACGCCAAAATCATGGATACAACACAAAATTCAACTGGAAGAACACAGGAAACATAAAATAATTGACCCAATTTCCCCAACAAGAATGAAAAATGGCCAAACAGGCTCACGAGTTGGCTGCAGCTAAGGCAAAGGCCTCAGCGGAATCATCCATATCTCCGGAACAGATACAGGAAGACATGGATGAATTTGAGTCAATGAACCAATCAAATCCCATGGAAAGCCAAACACCCAATCTGACCAGATTGAATTTGGTGAAACCTGATTTGGAAATGAATGCAGAAAAACTGGAGTTCAGTGCACCCCCCCCCCCCCAAAAAAATTGTGGAATTTAGCCCAATTGGGAAGGAAAATCAACAATGGAATGTGCAAGAAAATAATGTGGCCAAAAAACACACAAGTGCACCGCAATGATAAATTGAAATCAAGCAAAGCCAAGAAAGGAGTGAAAACAGCGGCGATGAAAGGGGTAGAATACACCCCAACTCCTACTCATGGCTATGCCCTCCATAGCAGAGGTGCATTGGAGAGTAATGTGAGTGAGGGAGTAGGGCTGGGAGGCCCTGCTAACTGCTCCTGAGGCGCATTGGGCGTCTCAGTAGAGATAGGGACGCTGAACATAGTGGGACTCAAGGCCTTAACATCCCAGGCCAAGAATTTGAGTCTCCTACGAAACCTACCTGTGGATATTCTGGCAGTGCAGGAAACCCACTGTCCACAGGGAGAGGAGGAGGCATAGAAAAAAATGCTCCTCCCAACAATATCATTTTGGTTGCAACACTGTGGGGTGATAGTATGCGCAAACCAAAACTTTAAATTTATCAATAAAAATTCATTCTTGGATGGTCACATACTCACTGTAACTTCCTATGGCACACTGAAGTGCACACAATAGCCAGTGTGTATGCCCTGAATGGTGCACATGACCAAAGAGAATTTCTAACAGCCCTAACACAACTAAATCTACCAGCAATTACTTTCATCATGGGAGACATGAACTGCTGGATTAATCCAGATATGGATCAATGGCCATACACAACGGAGATACCACAAGGGCAAGTGGAACTCTGCATACTAAAGGCCACCCTGAGACTATATGATATGCTACCAAAAAGGCTATCCCTGTTACAAAACATTTTAATTAACCAAGGTAAGAAAAATATTTGAGGTGGGTTGACCTTAGGACAAATATACTACACCAAGAATTTTTCTAGCCAGTACAGGTTTTGAACTCAAAACCTGCACTAGGGTGGAAGTAGTTTTACCTGCCAGGCTAACCACCCTTTAAAAAAGTATTTGAGGTGGGTTGACCTTGGGACAAATATACCACACCAAGAATTTTTCTAGCCAGTACAGGTTTCGAACTCAAAACCTGCACTTGGGGTGGAAGCAGTTTTACTCGCTCAGCTAACCACCCTTCCCCTGTTACAAAACATGACACGCCCACATGTACACAATGATACACTTGTTTCTAGGTCACAAATAGACCTAATACTCACACCAATAATCTTCCAGCACCAAATTTAAAAATTAAAACTACAAAAATCGAATTTTCTGACCATCATCTAGTTTCAGTGTCCTACAAACTGGAAGAACCAAGTACCCAAGCACCCAGATGGTGCAGAATACGCCCAGAAAGTTTAGCCAACTCAGAATTTTAATCCTGGATAGAGAAATATCCTCAACCCAGGTTTATCAAACACCTTTCTGCTTGGACCCACTAACCACCTGGGAAAACTTCAAAAAATCAACAACTCAACAAATCAAACATAAATCGTCTAGAAGACACAGGGCAGCTTTAGCCATTATCAAGCAATCTTTGGCAGAAATTACCCACCTAGAGAACAATGTCCTATGCATGGGGTACAGCCCTAAATGGGGTCGCAAATGGGTGGAGGTTTCTGCTCAGTTAAACACCCTGATCCATGAGCACCAATGCCAAGTTGGAGTTCAATATAAAGGCAAAGACATAAGAGATGGAGAAACTTGCTCAAGCTACTTTTTCTGTTGATTCCATGCCCAGAAAAATATGATAGCTTGCACTTAGGTCCATCAATCGGACAAATTCATAGCGGAAACACCCTAAGAAGTGGCAGAAGTGCACAGGTTTTATATGAAATTGTATAAATCCAAGCTGGTCAAACCAGAAAAAATCAAAAAATTCCTTAGAAGCGCACATATCAACACCGCGGCCCAAAATAACAGCTTAATCAACTTAATATCACGCGAGGAATTATGGGAGGTAGTAAGCGGTGCACCAAGAGGGAAATGCCCTGGATCTGATGGGATTCCCTATGAATTTCACATAAAATATTTTGCTAACATCTCTAACATTCTTCTATCTTCAATGAATAAGTGTATCATGGAAACATGCCTCCTACCTGGAGGTAAAGAAGCCTACACTGTCACTTTGTTTAAAAAGGAGACAGACTAGACCTTTCCAAATGGCGCCCAATTTCCCTAACCAACACAGATAAAAAAATTTTCACAAAGATTATGGCCAAATGACTTGGAGAAATTGCAACTGACGCGATATCCTCATCACAATATGGATCTGTTCCAAGAAGATCTATATGGGATAATATCCACACAGTTGCGAATGTCTGCCAGTCCAAAACCTCTGAAGCACTTGTCTTTTTAGACCAACAAAAGGCATATGACAGGGTGAATTGGACCTATCTTAGGGCCTGCCTTCAAAAATTCAAGCTCCCAAATAGATTCACAAACTGGGTGATGTTTTTCAAAAAGTCTGCTACCATGGCTGTGTAGGGAGCAGGCTTCTTAACCAACCCAGTCATCCCACAGAGGATTCAAACAAGGAGACCCCTTAATCCCTCTACTCTACAATTTTAGCTTATACCCTCTAATCCAGAATACAAACACACATTTCAAGGGAATCAACGTCAAGGGCCAACCACCAGTCAAAATGATGGCCTTCACTGATGATTGTGTGGTGGGCATATCCAACAATCAGGACGTTTGCAGAATTGAGAAGATAATGCAAGATTATTCAGACATAATTAATGCATCACTTAACACTGAGAAAACGGAAATTATACTCCTGGGAAAATATCAGACCCATTGGGCGCCATCTACCTAGGGCCAACAAACTAATATAACATTAAGACTCCTTACCAGGCATAGGAGGCGAAAGTTAGCAACAACCCCACAAAACTTCCATTAACCACCAAGCCAACAGCTGGTCCTGTTCGTCACTTGGGGGTATGGCTAGAAGCAGGAGGCTATGCCAACTCAATGATGGAAAATCAACTTATAGACAAAATAACAAAACGCATTGCCTCCTTACATCGACAAAAAACAGGTCTATCAGGAAAGGTCATGGTAGCCAACTCTATGATTCTATCAATTATATGGTTCACGGCCCATGCAATCGCTTTCTCACCATCCTTCTTCAACACAATTCACGCCCTATTACAAGGATGGCTCTGGTCCAACCACAACCCCCATGTACGCCTTGAAACCCTATTTGGCTCAGAAGGAATGGAGGTCTGGGGCTTACTAATTATGTAGAGCAAGCGACCCATATACTAGGATCCTGGATAGCTCAGGTGACTAGCTCAGATCTTCCAGATATACATTGGGCCAGAACAGAAAGATATATCATTACACGTGCACTCCAATTAAGAAATCCAGATCACCCAAATACATTGATCAAGTATCTGGCAGCCCATCATACAGCTGCAGGACCACACGGCAATCCTGCATATTTCAAACAAATACTCCCAGCCATGAGAAGAGCGACATGGCAGATCCACATAAGCGGTCAAACCAGTCACCAAGGACGCCCAAGGCTAACTCACCGACAGAAAATCAATGACCAAATAATCACAGACAATATAATAAGCAAAAACCCAATTACCATAGCCAGGATAGATTACCTGGACCATATGGGCATACCCTACAACCTGGAGACTCAAAGAAGAGTATGGAGATACACACATCACCCTCTACTCCAACCCAGGATAAGAGCACATGTATGGAGGTGCATGAGGAGAGTATACCGCACAGCTGAACAGTCAAATGCCACTCACACCTCATGTACAATATGTGGTCATTATGGAAGCTTAGACCACCGTTTAAAACAATGCCCAACATCAGTGGCTGTATGAAAAGAGGCCATGCGCCTATTCCGCCAAGAAAAGGGACAACCATTCAGCCTAGCAAGGAACATGTTTGCTATAAACATGGACTCTCCTATCCACCCATCCCTTATGGCGCTAATAGTAGCAATAGCACTATAAACGATACATACAATAGTACTGGAATTGTTCACAGGAGCAGCGCCTACAATCCAAGAAGCCATCCATCGCTTCCACAGCCAAATATTAGAACATTTCCAAGCATGGCTTTTTGGACACATGACCCCCCATAACAGGACAATCAACACATGGTTCCCCATATGGTTCTTAAAGGTTGATCCTTTCCTTCACACATGCTGCATCCAAGGATAAGCCAGCATAACCCCCCTTCCCTACCGTCCTAAACTTGGTGATCCTGGAGACAACAAGAGGGACCTTGAACCCTCTGGGGTGTCTTATGATTTTCAATTTTCATTAGTTTATCCCCACTATATCAGAAGTGCTTGTCCCCTGGTCAACCTTCCCCAAATAAATAATAATAATAAATTGTCAAAAAATTTTATTCAGGTTTTAGTGCACGTTTTTGATTTTTAGGTTTTTACTTTTTAATTTATAATATAAAAATTTACTCTTTAATAAAAGCAAGAATTTCAAAAAATATTTCTTCATTTTCTGCTTTTTAGTCATACTTATATTAATTTACTATCATATATATTACATAAGTTTGATTAGTATATGATTTGGATTTCCAGAGATAACATTATATATTGAAATTTCTAATATATTTATAAAATATTAAACTAATTCCTTAAACTTTTACTGTACAGAATAACATAATGGCGAAGTTTTTGATTATTGAAATACAATTGTAAATTAACAAAACTTTTTTATTGTTGAATATGTATATATATTGGTGTTTATTTTACATAAAATATGATATATTTATATTTGAAGTTTTTTGATGTTTTATTAAATTAACTATCCCAAACTCCATCAAATGTCTTTATGAGTTTGTATTACTGAGCTCTCACTCAATACATCTTTGATAATGAATCATTGATGCAAGGTAAATCCAGAAAAATTTAGCTGACCAATTCTTTGTTCTTAAGTCCATTGAGAGATCTAATTCAGCTAAAGCTGACATACGCTTGACCTAAGAAAGTAAATTTGGACTCATATAGACAACAGCATATTCCATATTGCTGCCTTGTATACTATATATGGTTGGTGCCCATGATAAAATTAATGGTAACATTTGATGTTCACCCGTTCCATAGCTGTACAGGGAAGGAAGTTAAATGGATCTCAGCTGTATTACATGAGAGCCATCTCTGCTAGTCTATTCAGACTGATGGTATGTCATTCTCATATAGTTGTCCTCTACAGAAATGTGGCAAAATGAGTGTCATCTTTCAATTCTATTGCTCCATTGATAAGACCTATGGATACATCAATGTTTGCATCATGACTTTTGCTCTAACAAATATATTCATTTCCTTTGACAAACCACCATTTTTGTTAATGTCATTCAGTATGATAGTGTCCATGTGGCATCATCTATCAATTGTCAACTGGAATCCAAGAGTTAATCTTGTATTCAGATCTTGAAGATTTCTATGCCTTTGCTTCTAAAGTGCTCCAGTTATTTCCTGTTGTGATCATTAAGTTGTATATTGGTCAGGTAAATTCACAATGCTTGTCAGACAATTACAAGTCCAATTATTTAATAAGAGTGTATAACTTTAAATAATGACGAAAATAAGGATGAATTCGGCCAAAAGGCCCTGGCTGATTCTTGGTGGAACCCCTCAAATTGGGTAACAGTTATAATAATAATCGGGCATACAAATTGAGTTTGGGAAGCCAGATTGCACCAAATCATCAGCCAAATTCAGAGAGTCCTTTAAAGCTCCTCCCCTAGCCTCTTCTCTTTTAGTACAGATTAAACACAAAAAACATCTCCTTTTATAGGGTCAGAGGGGGTTCAACTAAGTGCAAAAATTTAACAGCCCATTGATTAAGTAAAATATATAAAAACATTACCTCATGGACTAGTCCTTCCTGCTCCCAACCCTCAATTGGCCATTCCGCCTAAATGAGGTGAGTTTGAGAGAACTAATAGGGTGACAGCTCATTTTTCCTTATTTGGATTTACTATTTTATTTAACCGAGGTAAGCTGCCCAGGGGATGGACATTACCAAACTAAAAACTAAAATCACTATAAAAAATTAACAATTCAAACAAAACACCCAAAATGGACAGATCGATTGAATCATACCTAACAAAATATCCAACCAGGTGGGCAGCAAATACTGCTATCCCTCCATGATGGATGGGGAGGGGGGATTGGGGGCTCATCTTTGGCTGCATCCATCTCATCCCAGAGTAGGGTGCGTGTTAAGGCAAATAGTAAGGGTGTGGGAGCATTGGCGGTGTGGGGTTTGATATCCTTGATGACTGGAACTTCCAAATAGTTGCCAGCCATCATAATGCCAACGATGTATTTGGCCAAAGCGTCTTCAGCTTTAAGGTGGGCGTCTGGGAGTTTAATGAACATGGCAATGTTGGTTCAGGTTATTTTTTCAGATTCCGTGCTACTGTTACCACATTCTGGATGGCTTCAGTGACGTTTTTGTGTAAAGTTTTCATATTGATCTTATTTTGTGTAGTAAGATCTTTGAGAATAACGGAAGGTGGAATTCCTCCTGCAAGCGCAGCCACAGATTTGGCGGCAGCTTTGTGGAGTGGATGGCAATCTGGTGGCTGCTTCTACTGCAAGCTGGTGGTCACTGTAGAATGGTTTGGCGTTAGGTTGTGGGACATATTTCTGAGGTAAGAATTATGCATCCCATTCTGCGTTACAGAGCTGCTCAACTTGCAGCGATGGTTCTTCAACATGGATACCTGATTCATCAATTTCATCCAAAAATTCCCATGGGTTTTGGTTGAATTGGATTGGGGAATCAGCGTACAGTTGAGGTTTGTTCAATTCATTTGCGGATGCATGGGATTGTACTGGGATTCAATCCAATGTTTGATTGGAGGAATTATTTATGGCATTGGGAAGGGAGGAGGCTGATTGGTGGCTGCAGGTGCAGCTGCTGCATCAGGCTTTGGGGGTGGAGGAGGCAGGGTTGTGCCCCATACCTGAAATTTTACAGGGTGGGCATCAGATTGGAGGTCAGCGCTTGAGTCATCCAATCCATCTGTCATGGTTGAGTAGGGGCATTTGCATTTCAAGTGGTCTAACTCAAAACATGATGGACAGATCATCTGCCCACCCTTGACTCGGGCCCAAAATGGATGGTTGGGTGCTGAGGGAATAATGGTGCGCGGTGGAATTGCCACCAAAATTTTACTAACTTCAGGGCTTATCATGGTATATACCTGAGGCCCAGCAAGTCGTGTGGCCCCATTTGGGACCACAAATTGTAGGATGGGGTTGGAGCCATAGGCTGCCAAACCAGCCATCAGCTTCTGGTGGAGCACTTCAGAGGGGAGGTGGGTGGGCAGGCCAGCAAACTGGACCACCAAAGTGGTGGCCGCTGGGAGCTAAGTCCGAGTTGTGAAGAGAGGGGTGCCCTGGAATACCAGAGGCACAGTTGCTGCAGTGGCAGCATCAGCTTTTCAGGTGAAGCTGAGGTCAAAATACCCCTTGTAGGGGCAGAAATCAATAAATCTGGTGGGTATCATCATCACCTGTGCCATTTTGATAATGGCTTGGTCATGATATGGGAATAGTTTCCCATATTTGACCCTTAGGCCATAGCACATGTTGCTCTGGGGGAGCACTAGGGGGCAGTGTGGTACCACTTGGGTATGAGCAAGGTGGGCGTCCAGGTCCTTGAGCAGAACGAATTGGCCCATGGGTTTTGAATGACTGGATGAACCAGTCCTAGCGCATTTTCCTGCCAGATGGAAAACAGTGGGGGGAGTTTAGCCGCTGCCCCACGCTGGAGTAGCTGGCGGAGAATCCAAGGACATTGGAGTAAAACTACTATGAGTGAATACAATTTGTTTTTTTTATTCGTGTAATTTGGCTCAGAAAGTTATGCCAAGCAGAAAGAGAGTCTAATTTGGATTTACTAAGCAATCCAAATTTTAAGCCTCAATGCTTTAAATATTAATTAATAACTTATTAAAAGGGTTTTCTCTTTACCTATCGCTGCTACCAATAAACCTATAAAAAACCAACCTGTTAGTTGTTCTTAGTGTTTTATTAATTTTTTAAAGTGGTGCAGAATTTCCTTAGTTAAATTGTTGGAAATTAGGTAAAAAAGGCACCAAAGAGCATTAACCACCTTAAAATTATCAATGCTCTTTCTATTGTAAATTCACCATCCATGTTGGTGTAACCATTCCAACAATGAAGTTATCTGATTTGCTGTGAGTTCTTTAACTCTAAGCACATTTAGAATGTCATTAAATGTTATATCAGCATGTTGTCTCAATGTCTCCTTTAATATAACTAGTGTTAACAGTCACCAAAAGTGCATAGCTGGAAGTAAACATTCTGGCTTTTGGAATATTTTTTCCTCTTACTGGTGGTAGCTGCATCAAATCACCAAATACTAAGATATTGATACCTCCAAGCGGCTCCCTGTTGTTTTGCAGTTATTCCAGGCATGAGTTGATCATGCAAGTATTTTTTATGGTACCATTGAGTTTCATCTATGAAGAATATTTAGATATTTCTCTATTCCTGTCACATGAATGTGAGATAGTTTCCATTAAGCATTGGCATATCATAAAAATTTTTACTATTTTTTAAACTGGTAATCTTATTAGTGTGTGTACTGTTAAACCACCCACTAATCATGCTGCAACGCCAGTAATGGCGCCAAATTTTCACATCCTGTTTGCTATAGCATCATTTAATATAAATCTTAATAAGATTTATTAGGAAAGTTCTTAGTTCCAGCTTGACCAGTTATGAAGAGCTGTTCATGATGTGAACTTCCTTCCAGTTGATTACAATTACTTAAAGTGATGGTCTGGAAGATTTCCCGTTGACTAACATTCATAGCATGGCATGTATGTGTGAAATTGCACATCATCCACCAGTTGTTTCATAACTTCATTATTTTTTTATCCATTTTGATTGGTTCTGCAAAAGAATATTGGATGAATGAATTTAATTGAAAGCATTATCAAATTCTCAATCTTTTTGATAAAGATTTTCATGTGCTCACTAGTTGTTTTCAAGGTTTCTTCTAAAGCTAAAAATGCTTCTCTAGCAGAGTTAAATTTCTCAAGAAGTTCTTGTTCAGGATGGTATAGCATATAAATTTTTATTTAATTAAGGTAGGCCAACCATGAGATGGATACTACCAGTTTGAACTAGGTAGGATTGAGAGAGGGGGGTGAAGTAAGAGCGAAATTTAGGCACCCTAGAATAGACAAGCTACCCCTGTTGCCAGCCAGTACTTCCAGGTATAGGGGGTTGAGTGCGCTACTCCAAAGGGGTTTCCCCTATGATGGAACAGATGTGAAGGAAGGGGTCCGCATGAAGAAACCAGACTGGGAACCATGGCTCAACGAGGCTTTGTTTCTTTATCTTCGCGTACCTGTATAACCAGGCTGGGAAGTGTTCAAGTAGATGTAGTTGAAATCCGCTGATTGTCACGCAGATGGTCAGCACAGTTTCCTTGAAGGCATCCAGTGATACTGTGCGTATTGTCCACATTAAGATGGCGACTATAATGGATAAGAGCGTGGGTGGTATTAAAATTATTTAATTTGGAGTGTGAGGAGGCTTTAGAATGACAACTACTGGTCGTTGTGGGTTTTAAGCATATGAACAACTTTACATCATATGGCTTTAGATGGTGGCCATGCTTCAAGGCGGTGTTTTAGGGTGGCATCCCCTCCACACACTGCGCATGTTTCTAAAGAGAGTTGGAGTGGCCCGCTGTCACGTAGGTTCTTCTGATTCAGCGCCAGGTGTTTTCTCTTACCCTTAGCTGGAGGAGTGGATGATGTGCGAGACTCCATATTGCCTTTTGTGTTTTGAGGTTGTAATGGATGTCTAAGGCATCCAGGTAGTTGATTCTTGAAATAGTGGAGTCATATTTGTGTGTCCCTCTGGGGTGGTGGTCTGCTTTACTTAGCGTGAAGCTTGCTCTGGGCTTTTACCTTCCCTGACTAGTGCCCATTATTGTGACTGTTTATCTATTGTTCCAGATGGTGTGGAGGAGGCGTTTGAAGTGAGGGGGTTTCCATGTGGGCCCACTGCATTGTTACAGTTTGCAAGGTATGTGAGCAGGCTAGACTGGTTGTGGGTGTTGGATAGTTTGAGTGCCTGTTCAAAGATGGCCCTCTCCACTCTAGACCAGTGTTGGTGTGGAAGGTCTGGGGATAGGACTTCCTCTTTCCAGGTGTCCAGTATGCAGTTGGCGTGGTCTTCAAAGTATATTAGGTACATGCCACCGCTTGAGCACGTTCTGAAGAGCGTGTCCACTTGTATAGGTAGCTGGGAACCAGGTCACAGCCATCCTTGAATTAGGGTGTGGACTGAGGAGATGAAAGGGGGTGAGAAGGAGATTGCATGGGTGTGGAGCCACATCATTGAGAGGATAATTGTATTAGCAACTGTTACTCGCCCCATAAGTTCTGGTGACCTTCCCTTAAGGGAGGCAGTGCAATTGGACATCAACTATAGTAGGTTGCTCTCGATTATTTCATTGGCATGCCCACCTGTTTTCAGCCACATCCCAAGATGGTGGACAGGGTTGGCTGAGGGAGTGATGTGAAGGGCAGTATTATTGGGTTTCTTCTTTGTGAAGATCTATGGGCTCAGGTGTTGTGGCCTAGTTGTTAGTAAACTTGCATAAAAGGATGATTTCAGTCTTCTTTTTGTTGAGTGATGCATTGCTCACATTAAAATAATCCTCCATTGTGCGCTCCAACTTCTAGGCATCTTTGTTACTAGATATGCCTGCCACACAGTCATCTGCAAAGGCCAGTATCTTGACTGCTGGTTGGCCTTGTTCAGTGACGCCTGTGAGACGTGAGTCAGAAACGCAAAGGAGCGTATCTATTATAAGGCTATACATCAGCGGGCTGAGGGGGACCCCTTGAGTGAGCACTCTGAACGGTGTGATCATGTCAGTCAGAAAGCCAGGGCCACAGATAGCTATGGATGCGGACTCTGTTAGGAGCATTGCCCAGTCTATGAAGCTTGGTGGGAGCCTGAAGGCGCTCAGGCATTTCTTCAGTTATGGCCAGCTAATGCGGTCGTATGCCTTCTCTTGATCTAGGAATACCAGGGCACCAGTTGCTATGGATTGGCAGACGTTGGTGACGGAGTGTATATTGGTCCAGACAGATCTCCCTGGTATGAACTCATATTGGTTGCAAAACAGGATTTTGGAGGCTATATTGCCTATTATGGTGGCTAAAATTTTAGCTAATAGTTTTTTACCAGTGTCAGAGAGTGCAATTGGGCGCCAGTTGGCCAGGTCCAGTTTGTCACCCTTTTTAAACATGGTTATAACATAGGAGTCCTTCCCACCTGGTAGTAGGGGGATCTCCAGCAAGCACTGATTCATTGATGCCAAGGGGAGAGGGGAGATTTGTTTAAAGTATTTTTTGTAGAATTCAAGGGTATCCCATCAGGCCCTGGCATTTCCTACGTGGTGCACCATGGACTGTGTCCCAGAGCTCCTCCTATGTTACTAAATTTAATAAGTCATAGTCCAGATGTTTGCTTTAGATTCTGGTGTTGTATAAAATTTTTTGTTTTTCTGGGGATTGGTTGGAGTGTCACAGTATAGTTTGGTGTAGTAGCAGTGCACTTCCGCCTTGACCTTTGTTGGGTCAGTTGCCACGGTCCTGTCACCTTTGTGGGCCTGTGTGCACGCAGGCTGATTGCCACAGGAGTGAAATCAGCAGAAAATTTTTAGTAGGTTTGCCTTCCTTTATAAACTTGCCTTTTTTGACACTTTGATTCTATTCTGGTGTTCAAAGATGAGAGCGTTTAGGTGGGCGGATATTTCCGCCCATTTAAACCCCTATTTCAGGGCTGTAACCATACTTTAAGGTGTTAATATCAAAGTGATACGGTTTTTCCAAGGTGCGCCTGATTGCAGCTGTGTTGACATTGTACTTATGTGAGGATATATGTTAAATTTTATCTACCAATCTGATTTTAAAATCAACCCAGATTGTAATGGGGTCTGATATAAATGGAGTTGCAGATTTGGGGTTCACAGTTTCATTTTTAACCCAGTCAGATATTTCAGGAAATCTTGTGCTGTCAGGGTGCATCTATCTCCAGGTTGATGCCTGTGCAGGAGTGTGGGTTGGACAAAACTGCACCAAAATGAGTCGATGGTTGTAAAAAGTTTATATTTTTGGTTAAGAAGTTGGAAAGGGTCAAGCAGTGGGATTTTGGGGCAAGGACGAAGTCAACGCAGCTCATTGAGATGAACTCTCTTTCACATATGTTGGGGTGAGCCATGTAAGGGAGGAGTGGTGACCTGGGGGAAGAGCATCATGTAGGATGAGGGACGCCTTCATTTCACGGAATTTGATGTGCCCCAGGGGGTACCCCTAGGTTTAGGCCATTAGTCCGTTCTGGGTTGGTCCAGAAATTGAAGTCACCCAGTAGAATTATGCCTGGTAGTAGGGCGAGTGTTGGGATATTTTTAAAGAATTGCTTCCTCTCAGCTGCGTTTCACGGGTCATATTTGCATGCATATTAATTGTGTCATCCTGGAATGAGATCATTGCTACCAGGATGCGGCTGTGCAGATAGGAGTTTATGTTTATAAACTATAATTCTTTATGTTTATGCACAACCATTCCACATTAGGGTGTCCATACTGATTGGGATGGTGAGACCCTGAATGACCAGGATCCCTCTTACCCCTTAAGACAGTGGGTTCTTGGATGGCCAAGATATCTACAGGGGACTTCTGTGATAAGTTCAGCTTTTTGGCTCAGTACATTGAGCCCTGGCTCCCGCAATGTTTAATGTCCCTATAAACACTGAGGTGCCCACAGTTCCTCAGAAGCAGTTGGAAGGGCTGTCCAGCCCTATCCTTTTGCACCATTTCCAGTATTGTCTCCAGGTGACTGGACCAATCTCACCTGAGCAGTTGTTCAATTCCTTACCCTTTGCCAATTTTTCGTAGGTCTTATTATTGATTGGGTTTGAGTTGGTCTCTTCCAATTGTGTCTCATGATGACCCAATGTGGTGTGCTGGTTTCTCTCCATGGTTGCTGGGTTTGCACCATTGTGTGTCCCATCTGTCCGCCAATGGTGGAGCTGAATTTTCTAGCTAAATTCAATTGATTGGTGCCACGTGGTGTTTCAACCAAATTTTTAAAAAAATTAACTTAGTTCATCTGATCTGATTGGTTGGCTCAAAAAAATTTCTTCTATTTCTTTCTGTATTTGGTTGAAGGTGATGGAGAAGGCTTTGAGCGACGCTGCCTTGGCTGCAACCCATTTGTAGTCCTTCTGTGCTATTTTGCGCACTTTTAGTGAGACTGGGTCTATGAAAGTGTACTGCCCATCCTCTCCCCAGAGGAAGGCATGGTTGGTGTCAATGATTTTGGTGAAGGCTTCACTGTATTTGTCCATGGTGTCATCACAGAAGTTGGGGGCCATTAGCCCTCCTTCATGGGGCATGCTTTTACTTGTTCCCAAGGCGCTGCAGTGGTTGCAAATTGGGCGGTGCACTTTCTGTTGTGACGTGGAACACCTTTGAGACACCCCCACCTGGGAGGTGGAATACTGCTGCGCATGGGATCTTTGTGAAGTCCTTAACCTCAGAGAACAGGTTGATCACTATAATTGCCTTACCTGTGCACAGGTTTGGCATCAAGTGGAATAGCTGCAGTTCAAATTGTTTGATCTCGCCATAGCTAGTGAGTCCAGTTCAGAGCTCCTCCTCTGATGCTTTGTGGGTAAGGTTAAGTGGGAGCAATGTGAAAGAGATGAACAAAGCCTTTTCTTTATTCCATCTGGTGCACATGGTGCACACAACTCCTTTGCCTTCAGGGAGGGAAATTTTTATGCATACTCTTGCAGCGGCATCTGCATCTTCTTTGGTTTCAAATCCCATGTCAATCCAGCCATGATGGATTATATGGGTGGTTACGTACACTGCATGGGGGAATAGGGTGGCCTGTGCCTCGTCCACTTTCTCCCACAAGGTTGGATAGCTGACCCCTAGTTAGAGTCAGAGCCCATACCCTACCGGTGAGAGAGGTTGAGAATACTGAATCTTGGGGTATGCGTTTTTTTTGGCTGTAAATTCCACAAACCTGGACGGTGTCTGGGTTTGTGGTTTCTTAGTGGCACTCTTTCCCAGTCCCCCCAGGGCGTTTCTTGACATTTGGTGCACCGTTCTGCCCATTGACTGATATGGCTTTCGCCCAGTTTAAATTTGCTTTATTAATTTCACCCATCTCTCCTGTGTGATTATCAAATTTACTATTTGGATTGAATCTTTGTAACTAGTGATATCATTACAGGAAAGAAAAGGATGGTATATCATATATTGAAGAAAAATACTGTAGTAGAAGTTTTCTGTATCAGATGTAACCATAAAGTATGGAGCTCTTACAACTTCAAATACATTTTTAACTGACATTTTGCTATTTTCAATCAGAGTTATCAATTGCTTTATTATCTGAAATGGTATATTTTTGTAAGCATCCTGGTCTATATTATCTTTATTGTTTTCCTGTTTTTAGCATAATGCGGCTGGAATATTATTTTTGAATTCCATCAAGGCCATGATATTTAAGTCATTAGTTGGATTCTCAAGTAGACATTTTTTGTAACGCTTAAAGATATTGGAGCATTATTCAGTTGCTTGACCAGATTCAACAAATTGTAGACCTTTGTATTTTTGTTCAGGATTACAAGTGTTCAATAAAATGCATTGTTTTAAGCTCTTCCATAAGTTGAGGTGGCATAACCTGAATGTATCGCACACTGAAACCTGGCGTTCATTTTATCAGATGCATGCAGATTCTGAATATCCTATGGTATATGTAATTTCTGCTTGCGACAAATTTGCTGGATTGCCCATGATATATTTGCATCTAGCTCTGTAGGTTCCTTTTTTGATAGTGCTTAGCAATGTAATTTACTATCAACTCATTTAATCCACAAATTTGTAGTATCCATATTTGCTTGCCATAGCTTGAGAAGCGTTTGATTGTAGTTTTTAACCAACATTCTTCCTGCTGATGCTTTAGAAGGCATATTCTTCCGCCGTTGTAAATGAACTCATCTGATGAGTGAATGATAATGCAAGTTCCTGTTCAAGTTTGTTTTGAAACTAAAACTACAAGTTGTAGATGTGTTGTTTTTTTGACATATAGTTGTGTGATGATGCACTTGGCATCTTTTTGCAGTTATACAGTTCATTGTCATTTGATGGCATTTCATATGTACAAATTTCATTGAGTATATAGTTTCCTTCAGGTGTCTCAAATAATGAATTATTTTTGATCCATACTAACATTTGGAGATGTAGACTTCTGAAATTATGGAATCAATGTGCCACCAGAAATCTTAAATTTTACCAAAGATTTGGTCATTACTCCATATGAAATTAATCAGTGCTTTAACTTATATCATGAAATGACTGCTCACAATTACCGGATATTGTTTAATAAGTTGTTGGGTTTCATGTACATCCAGAAAACTTGGATCTTTGTTTTATCTACCATCAGCTATCAAGAGAGTTCTTTTCATATCTAACCAATGTAAGTCATTGCAGCTCAAGGTAGTGGTATGTTGGCGGACCAAGCCATCTAATTTGAGTGATGAGTTCATCTAAGGCTGCTCGCCAGTAAGCTTATAATCCTCTCAAATTTTTTATATAAAGGTGAACATCAACAATGCCTTCATGTCCTTCAATTTTTTGTCCATAAGATGCTATTGTTGACTTGAGATAATAATATTTAAAAATGGATAAGGCATATAAGATGTAATCATTTTGTCAGAACCATAAAATGTTGCCTATTTGTTTGCCTTAAAATTAGTCCAGTGATGTGAGTTTAACTTGTTGAACTACTTTAATCCATTTATGCCATATGAAAAAAAGAAAGAACCACGTTAATTCTTCTGCTTTTCATTCATGCTTTACTTTGACAATGTTGTCATGAGTCTTCCTTTGAATTTCATTAACAATTTCATGAACTTCAAGTTCATCTTCAACATCTGGTTGTACACAGTCAATTAGAACCAATTATGATGTTTGATTGCTATTCCTCAGATTGTGTTTGTAGCAGCCGTGTTAAATGGATTTTTTGTTGGACTTTCACTTTAAGTATGCAAGTCTTCTATGTCATCATTTTTTATATATACAGAAATTTAGTCAATAGTATACTGAATATTTTTATATCCTAATACTATCTTGCTAATATGTAAGTTCTAATTTACTGCACTCAATCATACATGCTCTTTTATTCAATTCCAGCTCTTGATTCTTTTGGTCTACAAGAGTTCAAGTTTGTGAATTAGAACTTGTCATCATAATTTTATAACTTTATAAGAATATGCAACGGCAATCATAATGTTGAAATTATGGGTTTCAAATAGCTGCAACAAAGCTTTATGAATCATAAGTCTGGCATTTTCTTAATTTTTAAATTGTATAGGCCTCCAAATAGAATTCTTTCTTCATCTTATTCCATGGAGAATGATTTTTCATACATGATGAAATCATGCTTGACAACGTCAAATCTATGAGTCAATAAATAGCTACATTCTATAGGGTGTGCATTCTATTGTTGTTCTGTGAGAGTGTGAATTGTTGTACACATATTATCGCCTTCAATCATATTCCTATCCAAGGTGTTGGTAGTTCATGTGCTCAGTGAGATTACAGATGCTCTAATTATGTTTGCCAACACCATTGCACAGCTCTGAACTCCTGCATTTATGATGTGAAAAAAAAATTATATTACCTTGATGCCATAATACTTTAAAAATTCTTGAAACTTCATTGAGTGAAATGTAAAACTTGTTTACTGTGGCTCATCATGGACTTCAGTGGTTTCTCTTTCTATTTTTTTGTTATTTTTATTAATGATCACTCATTGAGTTGAACATTATGATCAATTGTGACATCATGATATCGTGGGTTGTTAACAAGCAACCAATGTATCACATTGAATACTTATGTATGACATATTAAAAAACTTTTATTATATTTAAGTTTTTAAGACATTCTTTAACAACTACAATATAAGAATTTATACCAATCTAGGTAGCATATGTGGTCATTTTTCTCTGACTCCAATGATGTCTTAAGCAAATATGATTGCTTGTCCTTTGAAGCCATACTGCCCATACAAACCATTAAATTTGATGATTCTGATGAATGGTATTATTCATGACAGTAAATGTGTTCCAATTGCAAAAGTTTGTTATTACAGTCTGGAATTAGTCTCAGTTGATATTGTTCCAATAAGCCTTTGGTGGTGCTGTAGATTTGCAGCTTGGTATGTAACTTTTACAGTAATGACTAAGTAGTAATTTATTTTTTTATTTCAATTCAGCTTGCAGGCATTATTGCTTTATTGTCTGTAAATTTGGAATTTTACAATTTGGTTTGGATAGCATCGTTTGATAAAGATTTTACAAATACTATCATAAAATTTGTTGATTGCCTTCTTGAATTGTCTACAACTGGCATTAAACCCTGATGTTGTTAACATTTATGTTCCAGAGAGTTTCACGCTCTTCAAGTGTATCTGCTGCACAGTATTGTTATTTGTGTTATTGAAGTGCCAATTGAGCTGCACGCTGTTTTGGTGTTTTGAAAACTCTTCATTGTGCTTTGTGTTGGCTATGTGAATCTAATCTTGCATGCTTTGCTACATTATTTTTTATGTCTTTTTTCCCAGATATTTCTGAAATTTTTCTTAAACATCCTTTTTTGCTGTGTCACTGTTTCTTTTTTCATTGTTAGAGGCAATAGAATCAATTGTATACTTGAAATTGAAGTATTGTTCTTGTAGATGGTGTTTTTACTTGCTTATTCAATATATTACCCTCCAACAGACAAATAATAGATATTGATTACCAGTGACCACTCATGCACAAGTATCTTCATTTTCTCTTATTTGCAGAAATAAAAAACAACAAAAACTGGTGCTAGTATGTAAATTACCACACCTCCAAAACACAGGAACAGAAAAAAAATGTCAAAAGAAAAACAAAGCGATACACACATGCAATAAGGCAGTAACCACTAGAGCTGCTGTTCATTGATAAATGACATGGTATTTTACTCATCTTATGCGTATCTCTTCTTCCTCTCAGTAAGACCCTGTTGCACCTCTCTTGCACACCACTCAGTGAGAGAACTTATCAAAAGAACCAGCATCTGCATGCACACATGCATATAGTTAAGAATACCATATAATACAAGTTACTATATAGCTTTATATATTACTAGTAGGCAGCCACGTGTCAGGAAAGAGACAGAGAAAGTTTATACTGGCCTGCCAGTCAGGATGCAAAAGTATCCAAAAGGCGAGCCAGAATGCTAGGGGCATTGCTGCCCAAACAACTTTTTAAATGTTTTGGGAGATAAGTAACAACTGAGCACTAATGAGCTTCAAATTTAAACCCAACCTGACGAGAAACCAAGCCGTTGCAGCCTCTGGGCCAATGGTTCAGGGCGTAGGGAGTTGCAATATTGGGAAAATTCCATAAATTTTTTGACACAATAGGTCCAAGTGACTATGGTGGGGACCAAAGGTAATACATGACTGGGATAACCCAATCAATACAATGCCTGCGGGGCCACATTGCAGATGTCATGGGGGTTCAGCAGACAAACTTGGAACTTAATAGATAAATTTGAGCATGGGAAGATTTTTATTAAATTTCAAAAACAAGATAATTAACTGTCAATTTTCTCCGTGTGTTACAACTGCTTAAATAGACTATCAATTTGGGGAATCGCTTAGGAAAGCTCAGGATTAGTGTCCTCTGTATTTTACCTAACTCAGCAAACTTTGAGTGAGGGGAAAAAAGAACTTATTTGGAACTGACTACAAAAGCACTGCCGGTGGGCTGAGTCATTGTAAGTTTGTCCATGGATGCCCAAATTGTGGATTTACCATGGTTCCAAAAATTAGCTCAACAGCATCTTACCTGATTGGCAACAGGAACCTCCCAAGGCCACACCACGTTGGGGCAGTCCCAAGAGGTTAAGAACAGGTTTGGGACATTCAAACCACCTGCACATGGTTGCTTTGGCGTCCATTTGACCAATGAGATTCATTGTACAAAGAATTTGATTCTTTGGGGAGGATTCAGAGCTGACAGTGACTTTTACCTATGGCCTAATGCCATTGGCAAGTTTATTAAAGGCTTATCCTTGTATTCTTTTTCCAACAAAGGTACATGCTCGTAAGCCTTGTTTTCAATAGTTTGGTGCTCTTGGGCCTTGATGTTGAAAGCTCGTTGCCATCAACTTCATTTGGACCTTTCACTTCATGTGAGTGCCACTCTCCAATAGCTCAACTCAAATCCCCTTGATTTGCAGTACCAATTTGGCTGAAGTTAATAGTGGGATAAGTGGTGGGGTCATCAAAGGGTAGGCTGTTACCCACCGCTTGTCCACCACACGGGCGAGGTCGTCCTGGGAGATGAAAGGGGCAGCTGGCCTTCACAGATCTTTTTTGATGGGATAAGGAATGCCACCCAGTCTAAGCAAAGGGGACGCTCCCCCAGACTTACATTATCCTTCCCTTTTCTCAAAGGGGGAGCGCCACCACCGGAGAGTTGAGTGAGGGCCATATTCTACTGGGCCTTGGACAACTTAATCTCCATTAGCATAGCGTTTTCTTTGGGAGGGAGGGGAGAATCTGGGTGGGTAAGTGGAAAGCCTGATGAGATCCAAGCAGTTGGCACAGTCCCAAGCACTAACCCAGCTTTTATGTAGGCTGGATAGCCTTTCTAAGTGACCAAATATTGAACTTATTGGAATGAGCGTCTAGATGCCAGGATGCCGCCAACTTCAGCTTTCTCCACACCTTTGATCATGATAATCTCTGGTTCTGATGATATCACCCCCTAAATGGGGACAACTGAGAGAGATTTAAAGACCAGATGTTGCTTCCAGTGGGGCGGCAATTTAAAATGGAAAGCGCCATTTCCCAGGTCTTCTTCCACCAAATGGGAACCTAAGCGTTTACTTGAAAAACTTGCGCAAGGACACCTTTATGTTGAAGTGGTGCATGTTGAGCATGACTCGTGAACCTACCTTTATTTCACGCACTGGGAGCCACTTCCAATACATAAATCACCTATAATCACTTATGGCCTTGGTGAAATGCTCCTGAGCCAAGGATTGTGTTGCACAAATGTGCTGAGCGTGGTCAGCTGCAACTGATACCTCGGGCAAAGGCACAGACCAACCAAAAGCAATGGTATATACCCCAAGGTCGCTTCATATAGGGAGAAGCCTGTGTATTCATGTGTTATATTATTATATGCAAACTGAGCAAGTGAAAGTTTGTCCTCTCAGGTATCCTGAGCGGCTGCAGCGTAGTACTTCAGATACTGTTACAAGATCTGATTGATCCATTCAGTTTGTCCATCTGACTGTGGATGGTACGCAGTGAAATGACAGGGTTTGATCTTCAAGATTGCCAAGAGCTTATTCCAAAACTGTGCCATAAATTGGGTCCTGCAGTTACTGAAAATTTACTGCATGAGTCCAGACATCTAAAACACATGGCTCACAAATAAGTGGGCAGTTTCTTTTGGAAGTAATGGCGAAGGATCATGAGATAAACAGGGAGAATTTAGTGAAGTGGTATACAACCACCATGACTTCTGTGAACTCCTTCAAACTGGGTAGCTCAACAATAAAGTCCACGGACACCAATGCCCATGGCCTCTCTGACTGCTGCAAGGTGTGCAAGAGACCGTTTTTACCATACTGGTCCAATTTGGCCCACACGCAATTCACACAGTCATGATCTATGCCAGAACATCTTTTTACAAATCCACCCAGTTGTAGGTATACTTTACTAAATTGATATATTTCTTATTCCACATATGACCAACTTCATAGGGATTGTGATGGGCCTGAATGACTTTGGCTTAATGGAGGGGAAGAACCCACACCCGCAACCTAAACTGGATGAGGCCCTTGGCCAGTATAAAAAGAATGCTATAGAGTTGGGAGAGACAATTGCTCTAAAAGATTCACCCTTTCCACAAATGCCGTCTGTGCTGCTAAGACCTGTAAAGTCAAAGACGCATCCAGGAGCTAAATCTGCCACTGAAACCACAGGAGAAATAATTGCCAAAATTTAGGTTGGCAGAATGACTGTGACAATATCTGCCTCATCTGAGTCAGCTGGGCAAAGAGTAGGATTGCGACTGAGAAAATCAGGAAGGAAATTTAACACTCTTTTTAAAAACTGTATTTGAAGTTAAAGCTGCACAAATATCAGTAAGTTCAGGCCTGCCAGTGCGCCAACTTTTGTGGATTGCAAAAAAGATGAATTTTGGTGGTCCATATGCACAGCCAACTTATGCTGAGCATCCTGCAAGAAATACCTCCAGTGGGTCAAGGCCCACGCCACGGCTGCAAACTCCTTGTCATAGATGGCCCAGGATCTCTCAGTAGAAGAAAATTTGCAGGAAAAGTAGGCAACCAGGTGTTCCAACCCATTATTCTCTCAGAGTAAAAAAACCCCTACCATGCCAAAAGACACATTGCATGCTACAATATAATGTTTGGAAGGGTCCACATGCTTAAGGATGGGGGCAACAAAAACACCTCTTTGATCGAATCAAATGCCTGCTGACACTTGGAAGTTCATCAAAAGGGAACGTTTTTGCCCATGAACAGATGGAGAGGGGCGGCTAGCTGTGAGAGCGTGGGAGAGAATTTCTTCAGAAATAAAATGGTACCCATGAAGCTTCACAATTGCTTCTGAGTCGTTGGAGTTGGCCACTTGCGGAAGACATCCAGTTTGCTGGGCGGAATGGCGTGCCCATTTTTCAAGATGAGATTGGACAAAAAGGTGACTTATTCCCAATGGAATTTGCATTTTGACGGCTTGATGAACATACCTGCCTTATGAAAAACAGCTACTACGCCTCCAAGTCTTTTGCATGTTGTTCATTGGAGGAGAGTGTACCAGGATGTAAAAATATATGCAACCTCGCAGATGAACTGGAGATCCCTCAGCAAACTATCAATCATCCTTTGGAATGTTGCGGGCACATCCTTCATCCCAAAAGGCATCACTTGAAATTGGAATGTACACGTCTAGTCTGGATAGCAGTGAGCTATTACTGACCTTCTGCTACGCAAATTTATTTAAAGGCATTAACCAGATCAAGTTTTGAGAACACTTGCAACTTTGCAATCACTCGACTGATTGTCTGTTCCTTTGGCAATGGGTAGGGGTCATGGACTGTGTTACTGTTGAGGTGGCCATAATCCACTCAGGGACAAAGGGATTCATCTGCCTTCTTGGCAAAGACAATAAGAGGTAACAGGAGATGTCTCCTTCAAAACCAACTCTTATTGAGCATGTCATCCAACCATGCATCAACGGTAGCCTCCTCCTCTGCTGTATGCGCGTACAGTGAGCAGTTTATATTCACCGCCTCCACCATTGTATAGAAATCAAATTAAATACCATATGTGGGAAGGCGTTAAGCCTTTTCAGAATCTAAAATGTTCTGGTAACTCATCAATGCTGCGGGAAAATCTGGTGGAAGACCTACAGGAGACATGAGGGTTGTAACAGATCCACAGCTTTGAGCTTTAGTAAGGGTATCCAGCAATAGGAACTTGTCCTCCATATGACCATTGGAGAATGACAGCATGTTAGATTCCAAATGGATTTGCAAATGCCGCCAACGCTACCAACCCACACTCAAAATTACTGGGAACATGATGTTAGGCATTGCTAAGAAGCTATTGCAAAAACTAAATGGTGAAAAAAGAAGGGTATTGGGCGCTGTACTTTATAGAATGGCTGAGAGGCTGACAAGGCGACCATCACTGAAGGCCCCAAGTCCAAGTCTAGATCAAGCTGCTGAACCAACACAAGAATTATGAAGTTACATGCTGCTCCAGTGTCAACCAAGGCCTCAAAGGACACCTGGTATGCCCCAATACTAATTTTCATTGGTATAAAAAGTAGATTAAATTTTGTTTATTGGCAGATACAGCTATTTCTGCTGGCACCAAAGAGATTGCAACCAAGTCAGAGGAAATAACTGGTTCCTTTAAAGAAGAAAAATTGGGGCAAACAAGGGGCTGGGTCCCATCCTCTTCAGGCTGGGCTTCTGTCAACTTACAGACTGGAAAGCTGAAGAAAACCAACTCAGATGCAGGGGCGGCGTCAGGCCCTTAAACCAATATGGATACTAATTTAATGTTTGGATCAGGACCTGAGGGCAAGTCAACAAGTCCTATCATGAAGTTCTCATCATAAGGGTGGTGAGTGTGTAAGAGAGCTGCATTAATGAAAGTCGCTGCCTTGCAAATTTGATCCACTGTTTCCATATGGGTGGACCAAACAACGTGGTGAGTGAAGGATGAATCCAATGCAGTCTGAAAATTGGTTGGAGTACATCCCCGTGGATATCCAGCGCTGGGGCTTTCTCAAGGAAGGCTGCAACTAAAGAAATCATGCTAGGTGCTTCAGAAATTATGGAGAATTATTGGTCAAATGTTTGGAATGAGGTACAAAGGATTCGAAAGCTGCTAACACTACTGCAACAAGTGGGTGGGGTCACCTGCCCAAATAGCAAAATGCAGAAGACCTCACACCCACTAATAAACTTCACCTTCAACCATATCCAAAAGGGCAAAGCCCTGATGAGCATTTGTCAATGAAGTGACATTGTTTAGTGAAACTACAGACTGCATTTGCACCTTGATGAGGGCACTAAGGGCCTGATTTGCAACATCTGAGAAGAGAACACCCAAATTCTCTACTTGAGGGTGAGCTGAGGGTGAGTAGTGGGCAATGGAGCCACGCTACCATGAAGGAATTCCTCCAAAGCTATCCATGATCTTCTCACAAAATTGGTGATTGAACAAGCGAACAACATAAGGCAAACTACTGACTTCACGTTCATTTGGTAGAGGGTGACCACTGCTGCGCAATCTTGACAAGGAGGGCGGAAATGGCTAGAAACAAAGGATGGTAAATTATGTCAGGGAGACGGCAGATAAAGTTTGGACTGGCCTGCCAGTTGGGATGCATAAGTACCTAAAAGGGAGCCATAATTCCAGGGTCATTGATGTTCAAACGATATTAGAATGCATAGGGAAATAGGTAATGATTGGATGCCAATGTGCCACAAGCGTAAAAAGCAATCCAGCAAGGAACCAGGCTGTTGTGGCTCCAGGCCTAAAAGGCCTAGGCATAGGGAGTTGCAAGATCAAATTGGTCAATTCAGTACTCCCATAAGAGAATTGGGTACAACAACATTGATGAGGGGGCGGATCCTTGCCTGGAGTGGGGATAATTGGGTCCACAAAATACCAAGATCCTGCTGGCAGATGGCCTCCACAATTGGGGAGAATTCTATAAAATCCTTAACATGATAAGCTCAATTGACTGCAGTAGGAACCAAAGTTACTAATATGACTGGGATTGCCCAATAAATATGAGGACTGTGAGCCACACTAGGGATGTTTCGGGGTTTGGCACAGAAATTGAAATTAACAAAATAAATTGGATCGTGGGAAGATTTTTAATTAAATTTAGAATAAAACAAATTGATCGTCGATTTCCTCATTTTTGTTATGACTGCTTAAATAGATAATCAATTTGGGGATTAGCTTAGGAAAGTGCAGGATTGGGGCCCTCAAGATTTGACCTAACCTGGCGAGCATTGAGTCAAGGAAGGAGAAAAAAACTTTAGTTTGAACCAACTTTAAAAGAATTGGTGGTCGGCCAAGTTGCTGTCAGTTTGTCCGTGGATGCCCAAATTGCAGATTTACTGTGGTTCTGACAATTAGTGCAATGGCGTCTTGCCCAATGGGCAACAGGATTCTTCCCAAAGCCACCCCATGTAGGGGCGGTCTCAAGAGGTTAGGAATGGTTCAAGGCACCCAACCTGCCACATCCAGTCACTTTGTTGTCCATTTGACCAAGCAGAATTCATTAGATGAGGATTTTGATGCTTCTGGGGAGGGTTTCAAACTGGCAGCAACATTTCCCAATAGCATAATGCCATTAGCGAGTTTTGATGAAGATTTAACACTAGATGCTTTTTTAGCCAAAAGTATGTGACAGTCAGGCTTTGTTGCTGAGGGTTTGGGGCTCTTGGCCCTAATGCTGAAGGCTTGTTGCCATCAACTTAATTTGAACCTTTTACCCTATGAGGATGCTGATTCTCCAATAGTTCAGCATAAATTACCTTAATTTGCAGTACCAATTTGGCTGAAGTCAGTTCTGGGATGGGTGGCGGGGTCCTTAAAGAGTAAGCTGTAATCATCGCTTGTCCACCACATGGGTGAGGTCACCCAGGAGATGAGAGGGGAATCTGGCCTTCTTGGACCCTTTTTATGGGAACTGGAATGCTGCCTGGTCCAAGCTGAGGGGGCGCTCCTCCAGACTTATAGGGCCCAGATGAGAATATTGGAGGCAGAGATTCTCAAGGCAAGTCCATGGATAGACTGCTACCCATGGACTCTGTGGGAACAAAATTCCGCCATATCCCCCATTTCATGATATAAATATAACCTGACAATAGTGCTTAAAGCAACTTAATATTCTTGTATATATAATAAAAACTTCAAAATCGAAAATACATTCTAAAATCTTAAAAAACAACTATTGAGATCCCCCAAGAAAATGCTCTGGATTTTGAATAGAAAGTGAGCAATACCTCAGGTTTTGACAAGGCTGTCACATCTCTGTACATTCTCTTTGGTGGACAGACAATCCAACTAAGCGTCAGTATCATCTTTACCATATTTCAGGGGTTAATCAACAACTGTTTATCAAGCCAACAAAGTATGGATTTATACATTGTTGAACTCTCCTGCTTGTGGAACCTTACCTGGTCCCTATTGCCAAACTGTTTTATGGTGATGTGGAAAGATCCTGTTCATCACAGATATCGCCATATCCAAATTCAATCTCTTTGATGTCAGATATCATAGGGATTAAATGGTTTGTTGTGAACGTAAACTTTATTCACACATATTTACAGTGAGTCTCAGGGTTTTAAAGGGATGGCCACATGGACAATGCAATATATATACAATCTGTATAGCTAAGGGATACAGAAATTATATCCATACATAAGATAAATTCTAGTCATAAACAAAACTTTTTAAACTTAAATCCTTCTTCTTTTTGTTAGATAAGAGCTCAGGATGTAAAATTAAGAACATTTCTATAGACAGCAACTTGAGCTGTCCCAATAAAATTGCAAAATAAAGCATTTTATTCCAGATGAGAATTAATTTTACAAAATTAATAATGATTTGGAAGTGAGATGAAAAGTGTAGAGTTTTGGTACTATTTATGGTAAATCACAAAGATTGAAAAATAATTTAATAGAATATTAAGGTGTGAATCATGTCTTTAACAAAATCATAAAATTTCAGGTTCTCAGAGATAATTTAAACAACAGGATTTGTGGTGTAACTACTTGATAGGGCAGTTTTTGGACCAAAATGAAAATAATGTGTGGGGGATCAAAACTGAGTATGCTAGTAGAATCATATATCAGTAAAGATAAAATGGCAGCTATAAGACTTACCACCACATCAATAAAAAACAGTAGTTTTCATATATTATCACATTTAATTATGAAACTCAATATAAACAACAAAGTTTCTCTCTTGGGTCAACTATGTCATGGATCCAGCTATTAAATTTGAGGATAGCCTGCCAGTCAGGGTGAGTGAGCGCCCAGAATGCAACCCCAAATGCTGGAGGCTTAGCCATCCACATGACTTGATATCTTTCAAGTAGAGAAAAAAAAAGAAAGGAGGCAAATAACAATCACCTTTACCATCATAACCACTAGTAACTAAGCCGTTGCAAAAGTGGTTGCTGTGTATTCTGATGCAGTTGTTCCTTTAGGGCACACAGAAAGACTCAAATACACTCTGGCAACATGGGTTGCTGACCGCATGGAAAGGTCACAAAACTTTGCCCTTTGAGAAATTATCTCCAAAAGAAAAGTCAAATCCTGATGCCATACAGCATCCAAAATGGGGGGAATACTAGGAGGCCATAGTACCAGTATCACCACTCAAGTAGGGATGACAGAAGCATTTTAATTTTGGCATTTTGGTTCAGTCATTGCGTAGATTGGGATACATGGCACCTATTTGCCTGCAGCTAACAGATAGAGTGCATAAAAAGCGGGGAAAATATGCATGAAAAATTTTTTATTGAGACAAAAGTATAAAAAATGATTGACAACATACCTGTGGGGAATGGTTGTCATAAGTGCTGATGCTTGAGGAATAAATAAAATTTGCATTAACCAAGGGTAATACAATCCCATTTGATTCCTGCAGATTAACATTCCATAATCTGTATGACACTCAAATGATCTCAACCTGGCCTTCCGACTTTCAATAAATTTTTGCCACCAATTTTTTTCTTCCAGTGCAATTCTGCTTGTCAGATTGGCAATGCTTCATCCAGTGGGCAACTGGGTATGCACATGGCCAGGCTGCATATAAGAGGCCCCATTGGGTATTAAAAGGAGTAATGCACCCAAACCTGTTGGGGCTGATCTCACCTTTTCTTTGGTGGAAGAAAATACATTGATGTGGGTTTAAACCCAAGCATACTGTATATGACTTAATTATACTGGCATCAATTTAATAATGGTAATGAGCCCCTCATTGAGGCCCAAGGCTATTGAGGGAGGGGAACGACCACAAACTTCCCACTGGCATTAGCATACTACTGCTGCCACCTATAAACACCCCTCTCAATTTACTGCACCAACACCTGGGTGGTCAGATAGATAGTTAAGGGGGCAATCTTGAGGTGGTAGGCTGCCTTCCATCTCTAGTCCACCATATGGGCTAAATTGTCCTGGGAAATTAGAGGAAAGCCACCTGCTTTACCCCTTTTTTGTATGGAACAGAAAAGCCTCATGGTTGAGCCACATGGGTGCTCCCCAGGACTTACCTTATCCTTCCCTCTTTGAACAGGGGAGCGCCACCACTAGTGACTTAACTTAGGGAGACGTTCTTGTGAAGTTTTGGCAACATAATGGCCAAGAGCATGGAAATCTTTGAGGGAGGGAGGGGAACATTGGGGCATATGGTGTGAAAGTCCTCCACCAGCTCACCACAATGAATAAAGTCATGATGCTGACCCAACTATTCTCATATGCCAAAAACCCCTTTCAGGAATGAGATACTGGACCAAGACACATGATTTCTTTGAAGCCAAAATTGCATTAACCTCCGTCTCCTTCAATCCTTTAACCAGGATGGTCTCCAGCACTGCTGGGTCCTTCCCCTTAAATGAGGACAACTGAGAAGCGTGGAAAAGGGGTGCTGTTTCCAGCGGGCTGGAAGATTCAACCTAAATGTGTCATTGCCCAAATTTGCCTTTATCACATGGGGCCCAGAAGCTTGCTCACAAACTTCCATGAGGACACCTTCATCTGTAGGCGTTGCATATCCAACATGATGGAGGCTCTACCTCAATTTCATGAACATGGAGACATTTCCAGTTCATAAAGCGTTTTTAATTGCTAATGGCCTTGTTTGGATGCTCCTGAACTAAATATTGGGTGCTCTGATATACTGCGCATGGCCCGCTGCAGCAGAAACTTCTGGGAAAAGGCACAAACTGATTGAAAATTAAGAGTTTTACCCCAGCATGGCCACATATGGTGAAGAATTCATAGATGCATGAGTGCCATTATCATATGCAAATTGTGCCATTGGAAGATCATCTGCCCAGGCATCCTGCATGACAGAAGTGTAACAGCAAAGATACTGTTTAAGAATATGGTTGTCATGCTTCCTCTGGATGCGCTCACAGGTGCTAGCAGTGGGGAGCTTGACATAGTGGCTGATCATAAGAGGCTACATTCAGCTGAGAGTATAGGGGATTTGGAAGACGCAGCTATGGACGAGATTTTATCCATTAGAATAAACTAAACTTAGATAATAAATAATAGAAAATATTCACTGAAAAGTTACTTTATTATTAATAAGATAGTGCTATTTGAAACATTATTGAAAGAAAAGGGAAATCATGATTCACTGGGAATTGCAAAGAGTGATTTATTGATCATTCTTGATTACCAAATGGTGTGTCCATCATCTTGTCCTACCTGGAAGGTCAGCTGAGTTTCATGATCTCCTGGAAATAGTTTCTTAGAATAAGTTAAATTGTTATTAACTCAAGTAGGAGTTCTTCCAAAAGTCAATGTTTAAAGGTCCAACTTGATAGCTCCAATAATGAGCAGCTGATGAAGATATTGTGATCTTTGGGTCGCTGATAATGGAGTCATGTAAATGTGGCCTTGGAAATAGGCAAAATATTTTCAATTATAACTAAAAGGCTTATTAGCTGAATTTGGAATAACTTAAGTAATTACCAAAATTTGAAATACAAGCTGATGATGTGGGATCATGCCTTAACTTGGGACTCATCAGAATATCTGAATAGCTTGAAAGTCAAGTCCCGCATAGTTGAATATGTCATTCTTCTCCAAGAAAAGACTTTCACCTTGCATAGGGATAATCCCAGGAATGGTTAACGCACTCCATTTAAACATCAGACTGGGAATGGTATGCAGTTGAGCGGCGCAGCTTGATCTTCAAGATAGCCAAGATTTTGGTCCAAAAATGCACCGTAAACTGTGTCCCCCAGTTGCTCACAATATTCTGAGGCAAGCTAAACATCAAGAATACATGCCGCACAAACGGCCAGGCCATCTTCTCAGAGGTGATGTCTGATGAACAAGGGATATATAGCTATAAACTTAGTAAAGCAGTCCACGACCACCATAATTGTGGTATACCCATTAAAACTGGGAAGCTCAACAATTTAATCAAAGGATACTGAGTCCCGCGGACCCTCTGCCTGTTTCAGGGGATGAATAAGACTATTCTTACCTGATCTGTCTGACTTCATCCACATGCACGTCAAGCACTTAATGATTTCCTCCAGTATATCCTTAGAGACACCCAACCAGTTATACATCATTTTACCAAATTAAGGCATCTCTTATTACCTGGGTGTCCAACCGTTGGGGTCATGGTGAGCATAAATTGCTTCATACAAAGTTGTGGAGAAAACCCCAGTATTAACCTGAACTAAATTTTCCCTATTGCCAACAAATAATGGGTTTTCTTATGCGCCAGGAGTACCAGCTGATCTAACATCTTTAACCCCTCCAGGCAGGCCATATGACCCACCAATATCTGAGAAACAAGAGTCACATATGGGGCCCATTCCACTACCAATATTTCAGGAGGAGCAATAGTCAAGATATGATATGGAGGAATTAATGTTGTTAGCTCCTGCTCATCTGCCTCCATTGAACTCAAAGCAGGGTTCCAAATTAACAAATTGGGAAAGAAGTTCAAGGAACCTTTTATGAATTCATATCTGAATAAAATTTGGGAGGTTTTGATACATACATCCTGGTAATGCACCAGCTTCTGAAGTTTCTGAAAATACATAAGAGCCTGATAATCCATTTGCATGGTCACCTCATGCCGTGCACCCTAAAGAAGGTGCTGCCAATAGCAAACAACCACACCACGGCGCCCAACTCTTTATCATATATGCCCCAGGATTGTTTGGATGAAGAAAACTTGCATGAAGAATAAGTGACCAGATGTTCCAAACCATTGTGTGCTTGTAACAGCACCACCTCATGGAAGCTGACAAGGCGTTGCACACCACAATAAAAGGTATGGTGGGTTCAGCATGTTTAAGAATGAGAGGCACTAAAAACTCCTCTTTGATGGCATCAAACACCCATTGGCAATCCTCCAACCCTTGGAATGAAACATTCTTTCCCATCAAGGGATGCAGCGACGTGGCCAGCTGTGATAGGGTGGGGAAAAAATTTTAAAAAAATGAATGTGCCCAAGGAGCTCTGCAACTGTTTTTGGGTGGCGGGAAAGGGCCACTTAGGAATTGCCTTAATCTTGTTTAAGGGATTGGCATAACTATCCTTCAGGACCAGGTTACCCAGAAAGGTAATCTTCTTGAAAAACTTGCACTTGTAGGGCTTTGCATAAAGTTCCACCTTGTGCAATGCAGCTAGCGCCACATACAGGCTTTCTCATGCTGCTTGGGAATGGGGAATGCCTGAGAATACTATTGATGTATGCCACCACACAGGAAACTGAAGGTCACTGAGAACATTAATGATCATATGCTGGAACGTGAGCGGGACACTCTTTATTCCAAAAGGCATCAAGCGGAACTGGAAGATTTCTCTTCTGGTATGAATCAATGTAAGCCACTCCTGGCCTTCTGCCACCCAGATTTGGTTGAACGCATTCATGATATTGAGCTTCAAAGACCCCAGGATTTTGCTATTGCCTGGATAATAGTCTGCTTGAGGGGGGATAAAGGTCATGAACTGTAAAATTATGTAGATGTTCAAAGTCCATTCAGGGGCGCAACGTTTCATCAGCTTTCAGAATCAAAAACTATGGGTAAAGAAATGGGAGAGGTTTTTTGAACAATCACCCTTTTTAAGCTAATCATCTAACCACACCTTTAACGCGTTGTCCTCCTGCACCATATAGGGATACAACAGAAAGTTGATGTTGATCATCGCCACCATCAGATTGAAACCCAGGTTATACCCAGAATGAGGTGGAAAGCAGTTAGCCTTTTCCAGATCAAAATAACACAATATGCTTCCAATGCTAGGGAAAATCTGGTGGAAGGTGTGACAGATTAAGGCCAGCCTGATCTGCACATCAACCTCATAAATATCAGTTCAAATTTGTGCATAAATTCAGAGATCAGATCTGGAATGTCAGACCAATCAGAAAAACCACTAGAAATGGAAATCATAGGCAAGGATTTGGAAATTCAAGAAGAAGGACTATTCTGGCATATTGAATGATTGGTGTCTCGAATCCCTAAATTTTTGTTATGTGGGATAAGAGACTTTCACAAGCAACAATTTGGATGTCATTTGAAAGCCTAATCTAGGGTTTTATTAAATGATTTTTAACTATCAGAAGTGCTTTAAAAATGAGGAAATGGCAGCTGTAAATACAGTTTCATTTTCTCAATAGGAAAACTAAAATAAAATTCAGATTGCTTGCTTTAAATTTAGTTTTACCCAAAAGGAATTTTGATTGGAAAAACCAGAATGATGAGCTCAACAAGTGAGTTAGGCCAGGCATTATCCTTGTTCGCGGCACTATCTTGGGGCCAGGCCTTACTGCTTGCTTGCAGCATCGCCAGAACCTTAGTTCACAAATATGTCATGAATTCTGGAGATGGTGTGCAGGTTAGAGGGTGGTTCTCTGCAGGATTATTAATCATGTGGATGGTGACATGTCTGGTGCCACCCAACTCATTTGTCACATATTAGCATGAACCTTTGCGTTATAGAAGGCCCATGAGAAAAGAAAATGTCATAATATCACCTCCCCCTCACTCCGCTGTGAGAATATTGATAAGGTAAAACTCCCCACAATTGGGTATTTGCAAAGAATATTCAAGTTCAGGTTGATGTTAACAAAATGTTACACCACCACACAACCCTTCAAAATAACCAAGAAGAGAATATTCTGCGCCGTGACAAACTGATCATGAAAACAGAACTGGTGCAATGAATAAGGTACAGGGCGCCATATATCAATATAAAGCCATTGAAGTGGAGGACGTGACCAACACCAATGTACCTACTTCCAGGGCAAATCTAGATCCTGCGCCAGTTTTAGACTCCTAAATTTTCCCACCACTCCCTTATCCATGAGAGTCTCAGTTGACACCTTGTATGAACCCAAAATAATTTCCAGGTGCAACATAAATAAACAAAATCTTGTTTAATGGCCACATCATGGGACACCACCTGATGAGTAGTAATAATCTCTGAGTTGTCCAGGGAACCAGAATCTGGATGGAAATTGAAATTTTCAGTGGGAAGAACCTTTTCCATTTCTTTGCGTTGAGATGCTGATAACATGGGCACCAAAGGATTAAAAGACACCAGTTCCTTCTTGGGAACCATCTCCCCAAATGGGGCTAGTGCAAGCGAAGGGGAGCAAGTAGATGATGAGATACTGAAGCATCCTCTGGAGCCAAGTCACACACTCCAGGAGCCTTTTCAGAACAACCAAGCTGGGTGAGAGACAAACAGCACGCTGCCTTGATATCCCAGGGTTCTATCCCAAACATCTTCAATGTAGAACCTTTGCAGTACACTTTCTACCCTACCTGAAACACTTAAAAGTGTGGCACTGATGGAGATGGACACCACACCCACCTGCTTAAGGAACCCAACTGAGTGTCCAGATAGAATTGTTGGCGGAGACAAGATTAAGGCAGCATGGAATACCACAATCAAAACTTTCATTAGAAGGCTTAATCCAGGAGCCTAACCTAGAAAGCTTTATTGAATGAGGAAGTTTGAATGCCTCCACGCCCAAAGTGTAAAATTTTAGAAGGTGAGCTGATCTCAAATTAGTGCTTGCACCACTGATAATACCAAAGTAATTAAGGGAATAGAAACTCCTGGTTGGTTGGCTGATCTCAGAATCCATGCACCCAATGGCAGGCATCCTTGTCCACTTCATCCAAGAGAGATACACTCTGCTGGGGATCTGTCAGGTAGAAGGAAGCTGACGTATTGGCCAAAAACTGCACCTGCAACTCTGCCAGTGCTTCTAATCTGGTTCATTACTTCCATGGGGGAAATGGATGAACCCTCCTAATGCAAGATATAACTGGACCAAATCATTCTGGAGGAAATATAAGGTCAGGAATTCAACTACCACGTGGAAACACCTGACAAATGCACTGACTGACCATACAAAAAGAGCTAGGCTAATAACCAATTGTTGGTTCATGTATATAACAGTAACATTGTATCACCTACTTTTAGCAGAAGAGTGGAGATGGTGAAAACTAGTGATCAGTCTATTATGTCCTGGAGCAGGCTAATAAAGTTGGCAATAGCCTGCCAGTCAGGGTGAGTGAACATGCAGAATGCAAACCAGAATGCCAAAGATATATCCATCCATATAACTTGATATCTTACAGGGAAGGTAACAACTGAAGGGAGGCTGCTAACAATCATCATTAGCATCATACCTACTAGTAACTACTCCTTTGCAAAAGTGGTGGCTGTGGATTCTCACGCAGTTGTTTTATTTAAGGGCACACAGGGAGGCTCAAACACACTCTGGCAACACATGTTGGCAACTGCGCAAAAAGGGCATTAAACTTTGCCACTGGGTAGAAAGTATCTCCAAATGCAAGGTCAATTCCTGATGCCATATACCATCCAAAATAGGACAGCCCCAGGAGGCCACTGTAACAGTATTCACACTTAAGTAAGAAGGGAAGCAGCATTGTAATTATGGCCACTATGGCCTAGTCATTGTGTAGACTGAGAATTATGGCACCTAACTGGAAGCAGTTAACAGATAGAGAGCATAATTTAAAATAAGAAAATAAGCGCAGAAATTTGTTTATTGAAAAAAAATGATCAACAACTGTATCTGTGGGGGGAGTTGTCTTAAGCGATGGGGTTTAAAAGAATAAATAAAAATTTGTATTAACCGATTTTAATCTAAGTAAAATTGATTCTGGTGGATGGACATTACAAAAATCTTCATAACACAGATCAATCTCATCCTGGCCAGCTGTCTTTTGCTAAATTTTGCTACCATATTTTTCCTCTCATCACAATTCTGCTTGGCAGATTGGCAACGATTTGTCCAGTGGTGAACGAATGCACCCATAGCCAGGCCACATATGGGAGGTCCCATTAGATAATAAAAGGATTTAATGTGCCCAAACCTGTTGGGGTTGGGCATGCCTTTTCTAGTGGAAGAAAACCATATTGATAGGGTTCCAAACTAAATACTGTGAAAACTCACTTATGCTGGGCATTGATTTATCAGTGTTAGAAGACCCCTCATTATGGCCTGAGACTATTGAGAGAGGGGAATGGCCACAACCTTCCCACTGAAAGTAGCTTATTACTGCTTGCCACCCCCAAACGCTCCCCCTCAATTTGCTGCACCAACTCTTGGGTGGTGATATATGGAGGTAAGGGGGCAATCTTGATGGGTTAGGGCATCACCCATCACACATCAACCATATGGGCTAGATTACCCTAAGAAACAATAGTTATGGCTACCTTCTTAGCCCTTTTTTGTACAGAATGGAAATTCTTCACAGTTGAGGTGTAGTGGTGCTCCCTGGGACTTATTAACTATAAGGCCCTAGTATTATTCTGGCGTTTGGTATTTAATGCAACCCAACTCATTGACTGATAGGGTATACCAACATAATTGAAGTGTGATTATGTCAGTATACTCATTGGAAGCCATTTACCAAACTATCATCAGCTTTAAACTGATAATAGGAAAGTAATATTTGTATTTATTATTGTTGTTGTTAGAAGTAAGCTTTCTTTTGCTTTGATCACTTAGTTGGTCAAATCCAAATTTTAATCAAATACTCTCATACTTACCATTGCGCCACTCCACATTTCATGTTAGTGAGTTCAACGCCTGCTTCCCCCACATGGGGTGATGGCGTGCTGCCCCCTAACGTTTTTAGCCACCGCCAAAGCATGCTCAGGCTGGATCAGCCATCCCACCAAATGAATCTGGTTGCTTCATTCTGCCTCAGGTCCTAGCATTCCACCTTTCATGCTCCCAGGTGGTGCCTTGCAGCCCCTTGGTGCTCCCTAGGAGAAACATGAGGTTTTGCCTTCAAGTCAAATATGGGACCCTCTTCCTCTACAGTGATGCAGCAATCATTGACTTGGCCAAGCAGTAATGATGCCTGATGGCTTCATTGACTTCCGCCCCTTTAAAAGAATTTTAACCTCAGTTTCTCATGTGAAGCCAATGCCACAATTGCAGCAATGGTTCCATTAATATAAAAACATAACAATTCCTACCATGAGCACCTGGTTGCTTAAAGACATGACCTTTGTAGTACAGTTTGCAAATTTGCCAACTCACTTCCCACCTGATGTGCTCTGCCAGGAGCTCCTGGCAGGTCTGAGCGCCTATGACTCAGACCCCATGCTTCAGTTTGTTGTTCCAAATGGGGCAAGACATCTCGCTGGACCCTGTTCATTCATGACAATCCACCCACATAATGTTAACATCCTCTTCAAGTTTCCCCTCTGAAATTACATACAATCTTCACCCAATCATCCATTCTGGGCCCATGTGGAGGGCGGGTGAACTGTATGCCCCTCATGCTTTTCTAGATCACTCAAAATATAAGTTTCCCTTCTATGCTGCAGCCTCACTGAGCCACCAACCCCATGGCTAATTAACCACCAACTTGGAAAATTTTACCCTCTGGGATATAATCTTCCTCTCCTCCCCCAAAAATGTGGATTCATCTGAAAAAACATTAGCCTACAGGATCTCACTTGGCAAGTGCTCCTGATCAAAGAAGTGCACACTATCAGCAATCCCATACTTTAGCCAATCAAGATGGTGCCTGGAAAACTTTTCAAAGCAACAACTCTCAGGCCCAATTACCTGCCCAATACCCACCCATATGTGGATGCCCCAATTCAGGTTAATCAGAACCCCTGGGAATATCTGGTGAGGTTACTGAATTGGGCAAACCTGTTTCCAATTAAATAAATTCAATTAAATTTGGCCAATTTTTAAATATTGACTATGATGTGAAGTACCCTCCTTGACATTATGTGCCTATGCTATGCGCTGCCTTATACCAAAAGTGCCCACCAACTCACAATAATGGTGGTGGCCTCACATGAATGTTTTCCACTCTGCAAGGAGGTTGCAAAATCAGCATTATTGACCAATGGCATGCCCCTTCCACCTTTCCATTCAACTTCCCTGACATTACCAAGTGCAAAATCCTCACACATCACATGAAAGCAACCATCACAGTTCATGCCATCACTATGAAAATGATCTCCAACCCAAAATTGAAGATAACACGCTCAAGTATCATCACATTTGTGTCAAATATGCAGCTGAAAAAGATTAGACTGGGCTCCCAAACATGGTGCATGAACACCCAGTGGATAGCACAGAATGCCAGGGGAACAGTGGTATAAATGACTTTAAGGAGCGGTGTTCTAGCATAAAGGTGAGGAAAGTAAAAGCTCAATAGTGTAACAAAGGCCCCCAAGGCAAACCAAATGGCTGCAATAAGCAATTGCAGGTCTCAGGGGAGCAACCCCCAAGGGTGAGGGAGGCAGGAAGGATGACTACTCCTCAGGTTTTTGCAGCTGCAAGCCTTCAATTTAGAATTTAGGGCATGCACTGATGTAGGGAACTTTGGGTTCTACCACAAGGTCAGCAGCAGAAACAGAGTCAAAGGAGTTCTGCACAGTGCACTGGGGCTGATCTCTCCCTGAGGGAGTGCTCCAGGCCCCTTGGGCAAACAAAATCCTTTGTGTGAGGGTTAGGTGGGGGCCTAGACTCTGCCAATGACAAAATGGGGTTGCTCAGAGGCTGTCCCACCCAGTGAGCGACTTTAGGTGAACCAGTGACATGGTGGAGAGCTGGGGTCAAAGCAAACAGCCATGCAATAGTAGAGGAGGAGAGGGCATGTTATTTGAAGCAATTTTATATAAAGTTAAGCATTTATTGTTATACAGAAGGGTCAAACAACTGGACAACCCAGTCAACAATCATTTGGAACAGAACTAGAGCAGCAGCGCAATTTCTCCAGATTGAAAGGTGAAATTTTTATGATAAGAAAATGGAAGATAGAGTCTGTGACAGGCTGGGTGAGTATGTAAGGGTTTATTGTTGCAGCTTAAGCATGGTAGAAAAAATGAGCTGACAACAGCACATGGGAGGGTCTGTTGCCTAATGATTTGGGGGAATCATTGGGGAGAGGCATTAAGGGATTGATCCCTTGTGATTCATTGTTGGCCTCTGATTGGCTGAGGAATGGTGAGTAGAGGGGTATTGAGACCCCAATAAAACTTTAAAAAAAAAACTATGAACCTATCAGATTAAGTGATTAATATTAGAATGCTTAGTAAAATAATATACAATTCCCATAAAACCTTATTGTTTTTTATCTTATATAATTTTTTACAAAAAAGGGTGGTTAGCTGAGCGGGTAAAACTGCTTCCACCCCTAGTGCAGGTTTTGAGTTCAAAACCTATACTGGCTAGAAGACATTCTTGGTGTGGTATATTTGTCCCAAGGTTGACCCACCTCAAATAATAAATATTTTTATTCAAGGTGGGCCACCTGGGAACAATACCACACCCATTAAGGGAAATTGAATGAATGGGAAAGGAGGATAAAATCTGGAAAACCTCCATATGAGGCATATGATAGGCCAGGAACTCCATGGACCACCTTTGCTATTTTCTATCTTGGTTTGGGGTATTGGTGTGCAATGCCAACACAGTCATAATTGTCCCCTACCCAAAGTTCCAGTACCGGAATCAAACTTGGGGAGGCAGCAGTAGAGGTCTCTACTCTACCACTTGGGTATCCTCCCCTCTCAAATAATAAAATAATTTTATACAAAAACTGTTTTAAATTTTTTAAAAAAAATAGTCTCTCAACATTTTACAATTTTTAAAGTGTTTATATCAAGTTTGGCTATTTTTAGTTCATTTGTTCCGAAGATAATTTATTAATATACAAATACACATACACATACAAAGGTTGGTTAGCCTGGCAGGGTGATTCTTGGTTTCCTTAGTCCAGATGAGGTTCAGCACATGTTTAAACCTGTACTGGCTATAAAAAATCTTGGTTTATATTTGTCCCAAGGTTGACCCACCTCAATTACTTTTAAAATACACATACATATAATTTAACATATATATCTATTGTATATGGTCATCAATAATTTTAGCATATAATTAAACCAATCAAACTAGTAAAATAACCATCAACCTCATACCCAAACCATTGAGCTTATAGATCCAACCAAATGATATCAAACCACTTAGCCAAAATGAAACTGTTATGCCAGCCTCAATTAAAGTCATAAATATATTATATCATATATTTAGCTTATAAAAACACAACAAAATTAAAAATAAACAACCTATATTGGAATCTTAATTCATGGTATCTTTGCAATAAATAAAGTTGTTTTTGGTTTGTTTGTTTGTTTGTTTGTTTAAGAGGAGTTATGGAATAGATATACTTACAAATTTAAACAATACTTTATTTTATCATGATTTATAAAATTACCTTCAACTAAACGCTGACTGATTTCAAATTAACTTAAATCAATTTTGAGACTATTTCTATCAGCCACTTGGTTGTTATTTATAGTTTTAATTAAGGTTAATCTAATCAATCACTTAATTAATCTATCTCAGTTATCTTTTATAAGTTAGATGATAAAAAACAATGATGTCATCACATTATCAAATAAATAGTATTATAGAAAATTTTGAATTGCACCCAACAAAGACATAATCATGCTCTTTAGCTTTTTACCATAAAGAAAAATTCTATAGGTTTTTTTTATTTAAAAAAATATCTCGGGTAGTATAGTGGTGAGTATCCCCGCCTGTCACGCGGGAGACCGGGGTTCAATTCCCCGCTCGAGAGCAAATTTTTTTAAGTTTTAACCCACTATTATTTATGAAGTTTTCGTGCATCCACTACTATAATCCATGTAGACCTTATACAAAGATTATTGAGTTATTTTATGTTTCAGCTTCCATTCAAAAATATTATATCGTTTTTATCTATGATTTTATTATGATACCCAGTTTAATAATATACCACAATAAAAATTCATTTTCTTTTATATTGCTAATTATATAACATACTTATTGTGATACCAGATGAGTAACTCTTAGTTAGTCTTACATTGGTAAAAAACCATTAGCTAAATTTTTTATGTATTAAATAAGACAGAGAGGTTTGGGTAATTGGAAGTTTTTATACATTACCTTTTAAGTATAAAAAGTAAGTCATTTAAATTTATAAGAGTATATCTTTTCTAATCTTTTTACATCCAGAAAGCTAAAATATATGTTAAAAAGTGTACATTTTTGTCCTCAATCCAGTTAAGTGTTTTCAATAAAGATATATACTTATTTTTGGCATATGAGATTATAATATTTCTGGTAAAAAAAGAACCTTCTTTAAAAAATCCTTTAAAAATATGAAATAATAGAGAGATTATGAATAATTAATAAAACCCTTTTTGATGTTGGCAACATCTTTTAAGCTGCCTTATAAGAGCTATTTATAATATATACTCAGCACTATATATTCTAAGTTACTTATAGTTTACATTTAATCCTAATCCAGGATAAGCTTTAATTTGTATTTGTGAGAAAAATTCTACAAGTCAGGTTAGAAGATGGCACTAACTCCAAAAAAGGGTTTATTGAGTATTCATAATTTCTTAACTATTTTATACTATTTAGAGTCTTTTTTATAGAAATTTCTTTTTTTTTCAAAAATTTTCAAGAAGTGTCTTTATTTCCATTTTTTTGAAGGCAGTACTTTTTTATTAGAAAAATTTTAGTTTATTTTTAAAAGTGCTTCTTTTTTCCAAACTGATTTAAAAATACATTCTCTATATGCTATTTTTTGAATCCTCAAAATTTCATTAAAAAATAAGCATCATTATATATATATATATAATATAGCATCTTATAAAAATATATACTGATATTTCATTTAAGTTTGGTTGGTTTTAATAGGCAATCTATACTAAATTACTGATTGCCATTTATAATTCATTTTATTGGATTTTATTTTATTGATCAAATTATGCTAAATTTACTGATTGCTATCTAAGATAATTTATTTAATCAATTTTAGTTGATTTTATTGATCAAGTTATACAGGATTGTAGGCATCTATAATGATTTAAACTCATCATGCCATGATCTCATACTTGCCTGGATTTTAAACATACCCCAGTCATAGGACATATGTAATGTCAAAAGTTGAATGAAGATATTACTTTGTTAATGCCAGAATCAAAATACATCAATGTATTAACTCACAATCAAAGACCATTGCTTCTGGTTCATCTCAAAATACATACTAAACTGCTGGCCAGATTCTGGACCAATTTTTACAAAATTAAAATGAGACCTAAGTTGAAGCATCCTCTTTTTTGGAAAAAGAGATCACCCAAATTGGTCCAGTAGCTTTAGAGTTATACATGAACAACATAGAAATATAAATTAAGACTTACATATAGTAAAAAGCTTAAGTGCATGAATATGTCCTATAGCTGGACGTTGTTTGAAACCATCTTTACCATTTCTAATATTATCATGATATGATGTCATCATTGTATTAACTTCCAAACTCTCTTTGACCACTTGAATTCACTTTTGAGCAATTTTGAAATTTAAGTTTATTTATCCACAGCCATCTGCCCAAACCTATTCTTTGATGTCCTTGGCTCTGCCACCTGCCACCCCAGTGTGGGGCAGCAGTGCACCCCCACCTAGCATTTTCTGCCCTGCGGACAAGTGCATTTGGATGGGCTCAAACAGCCCGCCCACTGCTTCCAACCGTTTTGTCCCCCCACAGGACTTAGCGCTCCACCTGGCATGCATCCACCCTTCTCACCCCCATCCTCTCGCCCTCCCTCACTCTGCCATTTGCTATTGCCTCAGAGTGGACTATGGGCATTTGTTCCCATATGCTGATAAGGCAATTATTGACCTAGCCACTGCAGCCTTTGTGCCAGCTAGCTTTATAGACTTCCACCCTTTTAAGGGCTACTTTGACGTTGGGTTCCAATCTGAGGAGGATGCTGAAGTGGCAGCACAAACTCCTCTAATTTATAAAAAAACTCCCATTCCCACAACCCGTACTTGCCTCCCTTCAGACACCACACTAGTGGTATCCTTTGCAAATCTCCCATCCCACCTTCCACCCCAGGTTTTGTATGACCAGTTTGTCGTGGGGCTCATGGCTTATGACACTCAGCCCAACCTCATCTTTGCCATTCCATCTGGTGTGGAACGCCTTGCTGCTCCTTGTGCAACAGCCACCATCATACCACACCACCCTACCATAGCCCAACAAATCCCACCCCGCGCTAGTGTGGCTGCAGCACCTGATCATTTCTTTTGGGCTTGGGTCAATAATGGTAGGCAGATTTGTTCCCTCTGCTTTGGCCTCAACCATGAAAAAAGAGTATGCCCTCAGGCCAAATCCGCTGCTGTGGCTTCTGAACCCCCCTCTGGAGGTTCAGTATGGGGCACTTTGCTGCCCCCTCTCACCCTCCAATCTCATTCAGTGGGCCCACATGGAAAACCAGCCCCCCCAAAACCTCCATCCTCACTCTCCCACCTAAATCTATGCCAGCCAATCAGAGCAATGCTTGGACCACCATTCACACCCAAGCAGCTACCCATTCTCCCAATCCTACCCACCCAAATTTAAACACCACTATTCCAGTGAACCAAAATCTATGGGATCTATTGGCTGAAACTGACGAATCAGGTAATGTCCTCATTAGTAAGCATACAGGTCAACCTCTCTGCCAAGGCAATTATGGTTGGGCAGAATTTTTCCTTCCTGACTTTGATGAAACCCCTGCCCCTCACCATTTTGCTCCTTTACCCAATACAGCACCCTTCCAAAGTGACCACCAGCTCGCCTTAGCTGCGGTGGCCTCTCCTCATTGCCCAAAACTATGCACTGCGGTGTCCCAGTCAGTGGCTCAGCTCTAGCATAGCCTGCCCACCATCTTCTTCCCCCCTGACTTCCCTGTATCTCCCTGCAGTGACATCTCAAAACTATTCAATGATGCTGAAATTGCTGTTATGAATGTTGCAACGCTTGCTTCATTCAACCCCTCAGCCAAAATCACCCACCACAGTATCTCCCTTTTCACCCAACTTCCTGAAGCCCGCAAAGAAGCTGAAATTCTCCTCACAGCTTTTGTTGAAACACTTTCCCATCACTATCTTGATGCAGAAGTGGAAAACTCCTACTATGCTGACCTCAGCCCCCACTATGCGGATGCCCCAATGCCCTGGCTCTCTGCTCTGATCTGGTACTGTAACCAACATCCCTTGATTGAGGTGGGTCTTTCTGAAAACCAACCCCCTGACCCCTCCTCACCCTCTGCCATGGTGGGTTAGCAGTTTCTGTTTCCCACCTGGTTAGTAGTTTGTTTTGTCATTTTGAGTGTTGTGTTTGGTACTGTCCATCCCCTGGTCAGCATACCTCAAATAAATTGATGATGTCATAATTGCATCTTGTCATTGAATTTATAAAATAAATATGACTTTAAATTTAGATTACTTAAGTGATTGGTTAGATCATCCTATCTAAGCTGTTAATGACAACAGGCAAGATAGCCAATACCATAGTTAAATTCAAAATTTATCTGAAATGATATTTAAATTGGGCAACGTTTAGTTGTGATGGTTTATGAAAACCTCTTATAGGTAAAATTATTGTATATGCATGTAAGTATGTTTGTTTAACCTCTTCTTCAAAACTAATTAGTATATTTTACCAGAATTGGTACAAATAAATTATGAAAAAGGGGAATCAATCTATCTAGGATTAGTTCAAAAGCATAATAAAAGATAAATAAAAAGGTATATATAAGAGATGAAATTTTTTTATAATTTTAATAAGAATTGATAATTTTTTAGCTGTGAAGTTTGTCATTATTTGGTCAACTTAATCTGACTAATGGTTTTAACTAAGCGGTTTGGTTGATAAATGGTTGATTTGATTAAGTTAATGGTTTTATTTTAATTTGGGTTATGCTATGAGTTTTAAACTGCTTTGTAATTTGCCAAACTTGGAATTAGGTCTATTAGCAGGGTTATACACATCTGGTTAGTCCACAGCTTTTGATTATCTGGGAATTGTAATGGGTTTTTTTCTTATTGATGTCATATTAACATATGCCAAGCTTTGCTGCAATTCTGTGCTCTGATTGGCTGAGAACTATAAATTGGCAGCATAAATTTCTTTTAAATAGAGACTTCAAGATCTATTTAAATTGTGGTATAAAGACTACATCAACTATATTATTTAGTCTAATCCAAATTTGAGTATCTAATTTGCTCAAATTATTAACAATCAGTGGAAAAATTAAGTAAATCAACTTTAATTAAATATGGCACATTCTGATTTGATCTGTTTGGCAACTCATGACTCACTTATTAAATCATAAATGGTTTAATGTCACTTTCTTTCATTTGGTAAACTCTTTACAATTTAATTGATACACCAAGCCAATTTTGTAAGAGTTAGATGGCAAAGTGCAATTTAACATCAAAGCATTAAGCTAAATGAAATGATAAATAAAGTTGAACATTGTCCAGCAGTAAGTAAGACATATCATGCACTTAAGCTTTTTACCATAAAAGTAAAAAATTTAAATAATGTTTATATATTTAATTAGTTTTAATTTTACAATTACTTATTTAATTTACCAATTGCCATTTATAATACTTCATTTTATTTGTTTAGTTGTTTGATTAACCCAATATTATACCAAACTTACCAATTATTATCTATGATAATTTAAACTCATCACATTATGATACCATACAATTGCCCAGCTTTTAACATACACCCAGCCATTATATATTTATGTCACTATGTATAATATCAAATGGTTGATTTTATTGGACAATTTATGCTAAATTTATTGATTGTCATCTACAATAAGTTATTTTAAATTCAATTGATATTATTGGATAATTTATGCTAAATTTACTGATTGCCATCTACAATAAATCATTTCAAACTGTTTGATTTTATTGGTTGACCTATGCAAAAATGATAAAAATCTATAATAATTTAAGCTCATCACACTATGATCTCATACTTGCCTGGATTTTGAACATACCCCAGCCATAATTCATATTCATGGCAATACATATTGTATTGTTTGGATAATTTTATTGGACAATTTATGCTAAATTTAATGATTGCCATCTACAATAATTCATTTAGTTTAGCTTGTTTTATTGGTTAAACTATGCAAAAATGATACTCATTAATGATAATCATGCTTATCACACTATGATCTCATACTTGCCTGAAATTGAACATACCCCCCACCATGGGGTATAATTATGTCAAAAAGACTTTTATAATCTTTTTACAAATGTTTGGGCCAGTTCAGGTCAACAGTGCTAACCCAGGACCTGACTATTTGAGTCAGGAAGGCCATGCATTCTGAATTGCCCAATTTATTCCAGAGAGTTGGGACAATTGGGATGGCTCACTTAACAATTGGTCAGGTGCCCAAATGGTGTCTTGATTTGACTTTTCTATCCCAGGTAGCCTGTAAAAGCTCCCTGACCCAGAATTTTACAAACATGGCATTGAGGTTATTGCAGCCTGTTTTTTTGTAAATTTTTGCAAAGATTGCCAGGGAAGAGGGGAGTTAAAGGGGCTTGCATGTAGCCCCTGACTTAGGCAACCTCTCTGCAAACCCCCTCTATCAACTCTAACTGGGTAGAGGAGTGTGGAAGAGGCAGGGGTAGGGGTAGAGCATTGACCTGCGCTCATCCAATACATGTGCCTAGTCACTTAACTGTTACAAGGGGTCCACCTGAGTTTTTAGACCCATTTTTGTCCTAAAAAGATGCTGGTCCCTGTCCAGGTGCAGGTCTGGGCTCCAGGATTTATAGTTTGCTTCCTCTCCCCCCTTTAAAAAGGGGTTTTTTTTAAAAAAAAAATTTTTTTTTTTTTTTCCACAAAAACTTTTTTTTTCCCCCCCAAAAAATTTTTTTAAAAAAAAATTTTTTTTTAAAAAAGGGGGGGTTGGGGAAACCCCCCCCCTTTTTGGAAAAAAAAAAAAATTTTTTCCCCCCCTTTTTGGGGTTTCCCGGGGGCCCCCCGGGGGTTTTTTTTTTTTCCCCCCTTAAAAAAAAATTTTTTTAAAAAATGGGGGGGGGGCCCCCTTTTTTTTTTTAAAAAAAAAGGGGAGGGGGGGGGGGGGGGGGAAAAATTTTTAAAAATTTAAAATTAAAAAAAGGGGGGGGGGGGGGGGAAAAAATTTTTTTAAAAAAAAAAAATTTTTTTAAAAATTTAAAAAAAATTTTTTTAAAAAAAAAGGGGTTTTCCCCCCTTTTTTGGGGGGTTTTTTTTTTTTTTTTCCCCCAAAAAAAAACCCTTAAAATTTTTTTAAATTTTTTCCGGGGGTTTTTAAAAAAACCCCCCAAAAAAAATTTTTCCCAATTTTTTCCTTTTTTCCCAAAAAAAAATTTTTTTTTTTTTTTTTCCCCCCCCTTTTTTAACCGGGGAAAAATTTTTTTTAAAATTTTTTTTGGGTTTTTTTTTTTTTCCCTAATTTAAAAAAAAAAAAACCCCCCTTTTTTTTTTTTAAAAAAAATTTTCCTTTTTTTGGGGGTTTTAAATTTTTTAAAATTTTTTTAAAAAAAAAATTTTTAAATTTTTTTAAAAAAAAAAGGTTTAAAAAAAATTTTGTTTAAAATTTTAAAAAAAAAATTTTTTTTAAAAAAAAAAAAAAAATAAAAATTTTTAAAAAAAAAAAAAAAAAAAATTTTTTTTTAAAAAAGGGGGAAAAAAATTTTTTAAAAAAAAAGGAAAAAAAAAACCCCCCAAAAGGGGGGGGGAAAAAAATTTTAAAAAATTTTTTTGGGGGTAGAAAGGGGGGGGTTAAAAAGGGGGGGCCCCAAGGTTTTTTTGGGGGAGGGGGGGAAAAAATTTTAAGGGTTTTAAAAAATTTAAATAAAAAAAAAAAAAAGGGGGGGGGGACCCCAAAAAGGGGGGGAAAAGGGGTTTAGGGGGAAAAAATGGGGGGGGGGGGGGGAAAAAAAAAATTTTGGGGGAAAAACCCCCCCCCTTTTTTTTTTTCCCCCCCCAAAAAAAGGGGGTTTTAAATTTCCCCAATTTAGGGGAAAAAACCCCCCCCCCCTCCCTTTTTTTTTTTAAAAAAAAGGGGGTTAACCCAAGGGTTTTTTGGGTCGGGGAAGGGACCGGGGTAGAAAAAATCAAATCAAGACACCATTTTGGGGACCTGACCAATTTTTAAATGAGCCCCCTTTTCCCCAACCCCTGGAATAAAGGGCAATTCAAAGATTTTTGACTCAAATGTCAGGTCCGGGTTGGGATGTTGACCAATTTGCCCAAACATTTTGGGGGTTTGGGCTTTTTTTTTAAAGGTGGGGGGGATGCCAAATTTTGGGGGAAGTATAGTCATGGGGTGATAAGCATGATTATCTTAATGAGTATCATTTTTTCATTTGTTTAACCAATAAAACAAGCAAACTAAATGGAAATTTTTGTAGATGGCCCAAACATTAAATTTAGCATAAATTGTCCAATTTATCCAAAAAAATACAATATGTATTGCCATGAATAGAATTTGGGTGAAATTCAAAAAATTTTGGGGAAACATAGTGTGATGAGCTTAAATTTTTTATAGATTTTTATCATTTTTGCATAGGTCAACCCAAAAAAAAATCAAACAGTTTGAAATGATTTATTGTAGATGGCAATCAGTAAATTTAGCATAAATTTTCCCAATAATATCAATTGAATTTAAAATAATTAGTGATCAAAAAAAATTTAGCATAAATTGCCCTTTTAAAATCAACCATTTATTTTTATACATAGTGACATAAATATATAATGGCTGGGTGTATGTTAAAAGCTAATTTTAGGGTTTTTGTGATGGGAAATTTAAGATAATAATTGGTAATTTTTGGTAAAAAATTTAAAAATAAAAAAGTATTATAAATGGCAATTGGTAAATTAAATAAGAAATTTTAAAATTAAAACAAATTAAAAATATAAAAAATTTTTTAAAATTTTTTTACTTTTAGGGAAAAAAGTTTTTAAGTGCATGATATGTCTTATTACTGCGGGAACAATGTTCAACTTTATTTATCATTTCTTTTAAATTTAATGCTTTGATTTTAAAACCCGCCTTTAATCAAAAATTGGCTTATTGTATCAATTAAATTGAAAAGGGTTTCCAAATAAAAAGGGTGACATTAAACCTTTTTATGTTTAATAAGTGATTTGAGTTGCCAAACAGTAAAATCGGGTGTCCCTTTTTTAAATTAAAAGTTGATTTATTTAAATTTTTTCCCTGATTGTTAATAATTTGAGCAAATTAGATACTCAAATTTTTAGACAAATAATATAGTTGATGTAGTTTTTTACCCTTTTGATCTTGAAGTTTTTTTAAAAAAAGCGCCAATTTTTAGTTTGGGCCCAAAAACCCAAAATTTCAGCAAAACTTTTAAAATGTTAAAATGTCAATAAAAAAAAACCCATTAAACCCCTAATCAAAAGCGGGGCAACCCGATTTATAACCCCGCCTTTAATAATTCCCAAATTTGGCAAAATTAAAAACAGTTTAAAACTCATAGCATAACCCAAATTAAAAAAAAAAACCATTAACTTAATCAAATCAACCATTTATCAACCAAACCGCTTTGTTAAAAACCAAATCAAAAGTTGACCCAAAAAAAAGAAAACTTCACAGCTAAAAAATTTTCAATTCTTATTAAAATTTTAAAAAAAATTTTATCTCTTATATATCCTTTTTTTATCTTTTATTATGCTTTTTAACAATCCTTGTTTTTTTTATAATTTTTGTACCAATTCTGGTAAAAAATATAAATTTTTGAAGAAGGGGGTTAAAAAACATCCCATGCATATACAATAATTTTACCTATAAGGCATAAAATCACAACAAAAATTAAAAATTTTTCGAAAATTTGAATTTAACTATGGTATTTATCTTCCTTGTTGCAAACGCTTAGATAGGATAAAATCACTTAAAGTAATCAAAATTTTAAAAGGGGTCATATTTTTTTTTTATAAATTCAATGACAAGATGCAATTATGACATAAAAGGGTTGCTAAAGGGGATAATTTAAAACAAACACTAAAATTGCCAAAAAAACTATCCAGGGGGGAAACAGAAACTGCTCCCCCATGGCAAAAGGAGGGGACGGGGTTTTTTGAAAGACCCCCCTCAATCGGGATGTTGGTTGCAATGGCAAAACCCCCGGGGTTGGGGCTCCGAAAGGGGGGAGGTCAGCATGTGGATTTTTCCACTTCTGCATAAAAGTAGTGATGGGAAAGTTTTCCCCTTGGGGGCAGCCGGGTTGGAAAAAGGGGATACTGTGGTGGGTGTTTTTTGGTGGGGGAATAAACAACGTTGAAACCCTTTCAAACAGTTTCAGCATTTGGGTTTTGGTCCACTGCGGGGGTGGGGGGGGGGGAAGATGGTGGGCGGCCTATGCGGGGCTGAGCCACTGACGGGCCCCCGGGGGTTTTTGGGCAATGGGGAGGGCCCCCACTGGGAGTGGGGGTATTTGGGGGTTTTAAAGGGAAAAAATGGTGAGGGGCGGGGGTTTCATCAAAGTCAGGAAAAAAACCCCAAAATAATTGCCTTAAAAATTGACCTGTTTTCAATGGGGCATTATAGGTCAGTTTCAGCCAATAGATCCCATATTTTGGTTCACTGGAATGGGGTTGAAATTTGGGGGGGTAGGTTGGGGAGGGGGGGGGGAAGGGTGGCCCCAAGGGCCCCTTGATTGGCCATGTTTAGGTGGGAGGGAGGAGGATTTTCTTTTTAGGCCCCCGGGGAAAGGTGAGGGGGGGCAGCAAAGTATACTGAACCCCCAGGGGGGGCCCCGAGGGTTTGGCCTGGGGGCTATCCATGGTTGGGCCCAAACCCCAGGGGGGCTTCTGCCTCCATTTTAAAGCCCAAAAAAAATGATCAGGTGCTGCAGCCTAGCCGGGGGGGGTTTTTTGGGAGGTGGGGGGTGGGGTTGATGGTGGCTGTTGCACAAGGAGCAGGGGGTTCCACACCAGATGGAATGGCTGGGGTTTGGGGGGGCTAAAGGTCATAAATGAACAAAACGGGTTAAAAAAACCTGGGGGGGAAAGGGTAAAAAAACCCTGGTGTGGTGTCTGAAAGGGGGGAAAGTCGGGTTTTGTGGGTGGGATTTTTTAAAAATTGGGGTTTGTGCTCCAAACCCTCCCCCGGGAACCCCCAACGTAAAAGTACCCCTTTAAAAAGGGGGGGTCTATAAAGGGGGACGGCCTTGGTGCCTTGTTTCAGCTTTGGGGGGGAAAAAATGCCCATGGTCCACCTCTGAGGCAATAGCAAATGGCAGAGTGGGGGAGGGCAGGGATGGGGGGAGGGGGTGGTTCATGCCGGTTGGGCCCTTAAACCCTGGGGGGGCCGGTTTGGGCAGTGGGCGGGTTTTTGACCCCACCCAAAACGCCCGCGGGGCCCAAAAATTAGGGGGGGGTTTTGAATTGGGGGGGCGACCCAAAGGACCAAAAAAAAGGGGGTTTTGGGCAGATCCCGGGGAAAATCTTAAATTTCAAAATTGCTCAAAGTGAATTAAAGTGGTCAAAGGGTTTGGAAGTTAATAAAAGTGACATCATATCATGATAAATTAGAAATGGAAAAGATGGTTTCAAACAACGCCCAATTTGGCATATTCATCCCCAAAGCACATATGTAATTCTTTTATATTTTTTTTGTTCATTTCTTTAAAGCTCTGGCCCAAATTTTGGGGTGATCTTTTTTTTCCAAAAAGAGGATGTTTTCCTTTAAAGGTCTCATTTTAATTTTGTAAAAATTGGTCAGAACCCAAATTGGGTTTGTATTTTATTTTGAGATAAACCCAGAAGCAATGGTCTTTGTTTTGGATTTAAAACATTGATGTATTTTGTTTCCCGGCTTCGTAATATCTTCATTCAACTTTTGTTACATATGTTTGGGGGGTTTAAAAAAACCCAGGCAATATGTTTTTTCAGGGCAGTGATTTTAAATCATTGGGGGTCCCTACAATCCTGAAATAACTTGATCAAAAAAATCAAAAAAATTGATTAAATAAATTATCTCAGATAGCAATCAGAAAATTTTGCTAATTTGATCAAAAAAAAAAACCCCCAATAAAATGAATTAAAAATTTTGGCAATCAGTAATTTAGTATAGATTGCCTATTCCAACCAAACTTAAATGAAATATCAGTATATATTTTTAAGAAAGTATATTATATATATATATATAATGATGTTTTTTTTTTGAAAAATTTATTAAAAAAAGCATATAAAAATCCCGGTTTTGGAAAAAAAAAGCACTTTTAAAAAAAAAAAATAAAAATTTTTTTTAAAAAAATACCCCTTTAAAAAAAGGGAAAAAAAGCCCGAAAATTTTTTAAAAAAAAAAATTTTTATAAAAAAAACTCTAAATAGTTTAAAAAAGTTGAAATTATGGTCTCAATAAACCCTTTTTGGAGTTAGTGCCATCTTCTAACCTTTACTTTGAATTTTCCCCAAAAAATACAAATTAAAGCTTATCCCGGATTAGGGTTAAATGTAAACTATAAGTAACTTAGAATATATAGTGCTGAGTATATATTATAAAAGCTCCCATAAGGGCAAAAAATGTTGCCCTAAAAAGGGAAAATTTTATTCATAATCTCTCTTTATTTCAAAAAAAATTTTTAAAAAAAGGTTCTTTTTTTTCCAGAAATATTATAATCTCATATGCCAAAAATAAGTTTTATCTTTATTGAAAAAACCTTTAAATGGATTGAGGGCAAAAAAGTACACTTTTAAAATATTTTAACCTTTTAAAGTAAAAAAATTAGAAAAATATACTCTTATAAATTTAAAAAGACTTACTTTTTCTTTAAAAAGGGAATGTTTAAAAAATTAAAACCCCTCTGTCTTATTTAATCATAAAAAATTTTGCTAATGGTTTTTTCCTTTTAAAACAACTTTTCTCATCTGGTATCACAATAAGTATGTTATATAATTAGCAATATAAAAGAAAATAATTTTTAGGGTAAAAAACTGGGTATCATAAAAAATCATAGAAAAAAACGATATAATATTTTTTGGGAATAAAAAAAAATAACTCAATAATCTTTGTATAAGGTCTACATGGTTTTAGTTTCCAAAAAAAAAATGTGGGTTAAAAAAAAAAAAGGGGTTTGGGCCCCCCGTGACGGGGGGTTAAAATTTCTACCCGAGATATTTTTTTAAATAAAAAAACCTAAATTTTTCTTTTTTGGTAAAAAAGCTAAAAGGGGTTTTTCTTTGTTGGGTGCAATTAAAAATTTTTTATAATATATTTATTTGATAATGTGATGACATCATTGTTTTTTTTCATCTAACTTATAAAAATAACTGAATAGATTAATTAAGTGATTGATTAGATTAACCTTAATTAAAACTATAAATAACAACCCAAATGGCTTTTGAAATAGTCTCAAAAGGATTTAAGTTTAAATTTTAAATCATCAGCAAAAATTTTTAAATCATGATAAAATAAAGTTTTTTTAAATTTGTAAGTATATCTATTTTAATTTTAAACAAACAAACAAACAAACAAAAAACCAAAAAAAAACTTTATTTATTGCAAAGATACCATGAATTAAGATTCAATATAGGTTGTTTATTTTAATTTTTTTGTGTTTTTTTAAGCTAAATATATGATATAAATATTTATGACAATTTACGGGATAACAGCATTTTGGGTAGTGGTTTGATATCATTTGGTTTGGGTCTATAAGCTCAATGGTTTGGGTATGAGGTTGATGGTTATTTTACTAGTTTGATTGGTTTAATTATATGCTAAAAATTGATGAATATACAATAGATATATATGTTAAATTATATGTATGTGTATTTT
>JAKSZP010000541.1:0-62025 GCA_022478985.1 Massospora cicadina
CAATAGATATTGTAAGTAACTGATAACTCTCGAATCCACTAGCGGGAAAATACCTTAGCGAACAAGTAGAATTATTATGATTGATTAAGCTGGGTAATGTGGGAATATCAAATTCCCAACACCATAAAAATCAGAAAGGGAAGTTAGGGGATAAAAGATGGGAGGGCTAAATTGTGGTCAGAATTCCACCATTCTTCTGCAAAATCAACTTATTGTGTTTTAAATTGAAAATCTTTCAGAATTCTTGAAATTATAGTAAATGGGCGGCGGTACTGGGGGACTTACCTGAAGTAATTTTTATAGCTTTTATAGTTTAATTATCATCGTAGGATCTTAATCTTTTAAAATACTAATTAATAGGCAGTGGGGGATTGGAGTGAGCACAATTTTAGGGTCTTTAAGAAAAATTGGACTTTTATTACCTGAAAAGGGATAGTTGAAACCATCTGACACATTGCTCTTTTGTGGAAAGCCTAACATTACTATTATGTTTTTGCCAACTTTCCAATAAGGTTGGACTATTAGGACTCTGGTCAACAGGGTAAGTTCATCAGTGGTGCAGTGAGGTGGGGGCATGATACCACATCGTTGGGGAGTAGATTAGAAAGGTCACCTACCTTCTGACAGGAATAGGTTACCTTATCCTGGAAATAGGCGGGAAACTGAGGGGGCCTACACATGATGTGGACATTGGGGGCTAGGGAGGGACGTTTTTGAAGATTGGTGATTGTAAGACCATTATTAGTGAAAAGATAAAAAATGGCAATATCATTTTTGGGAGTTCAGGGTGCAGCATAGGTGGTGGAAATAAAGTTGTCCTTTATAAAAGCTAGCGCTGTTTTATCCAAATCCATCAGAATAGCTAAAGGCAATTGTGGTTGACATAGTGTAAAAGGAAATGCATCACCTCAGTACTGGAGCTAACATACACCAAGCAGGGGCTCATAAAAATATCTGTAGGAAATATATGATAATGTATGCCAACCAACAAACAAATACACACAATTGGGAAAGGGCTTCAGGGGACAGGAAGAGTGACATGGAAGGTCCACACTACATTGCAGCAGAATTTTAAATTTGACTAGATTATTATGTAAGGCGCTGGGGGAACCCAAGTACACATTGGTGTGCATTACACAGTTCCTGTGAAACCATCTGAGGCACAAAGCAAACAAGACTAGAATGGCCCTGTACTCTTTTAGTTGACAAGGGGAGTTCCATCTTCATGGCTGCACCTAAACAGCATCGCTATGTGATATGATGCTTAAAGTGCTTAGAAGATGATAAAATTATTGCATAAAGGGGCAAAGAAATTACTTTATTGTAAACCAAAAGTAGGCTTAAAGCAAAATAGGTCAATACCTTTATAAGTAAGGGAACTTACTATAAAATGGGGAATGTGGTTTAGGGGTTACCACACTTTTCTTGTTTATTGCATTCTTGTGTTAGACATCTTTTCAAGTTGCTAAATTTCCAAGTTTCACAGTTTAGAGGTTTGGGTCAGTTCACAAATTGTCATGAGAACTGAGGTTAAGAGAAGTGATGATGCACGCCATGGTTGGCTGCCCCAATTTAACCTTTAAAACTTTTCAAAAAATTTTCAAATTAAGGCATTCCTATACTTGTTGGTCCAGCTCTTGATCAAATGTTTTTTTAAAATATAAGAAAAGGTACTTGGGGAAATAATATAAGGGATGTTGAAATTGGTGTTATTACACCATTCTTTTTTAGTAGTATGTGTCTAAATTAAAATTTCACCATTCTTCAAGCAAAAATTAAATTTGTGCCATAAAATAATCAGTGTCAGAGTTTTCAAGCTATTGAACGAAAAAATTGGGCGGCGTAATTAAGGGATTACCTGGAGTAGTTTTGCTGACTTGGTATAGGTAGGGATTTATCTACACAGGAGCTTATAAATTTCAACATACCAATTGCTAGGCATTGGGGTATTAGAGTGGACACAATTATAGATTACTCTTAAGAAAAAAATTGGACTATTCTACCTGAAAGTGGAATTAGGCACCATCTGGTACATTGCCTTTTGTGGAAAGCCTAACAAGGTGGGGTACCATAATTTCTTGAGCAGCTTTACTAATATAAGAGGATAATTATTTAACTTTTTAATGATCAGGAGCAACTTCCCTACGGTTTCATATATATATATAAAATAAGAAACCTTACCTTATCCAGAGTAAACTATTTAGTAAAGTTTAAACCAGTTTCTCATAAAGCACAACTAACGTTGACACCAATTGGTCTAGTTCAAATAGCCTTAGTAAGCTCTGAGTAAGTGGGGGAACGAAAACTTTGTTTTTAATCTAAAATGTTGTTAAAAATGTTTGTCATCTTAAAGTTCACAAATATGTGCACATATGGATTTGATAGAGGCTTTTTGTTGTAATTTGCTTCTTGAAGATTTGAGAACAGAATGTTTATTTCAGATAGGACACAGAGGTCACTATAGTCCTGCTCCAATCTAATTTTTTTTTTTTTTTTTACAAATCAGTTCAATTGAACCATATAGTTGGTAAATATTATACAACCTTTCCTTGAGAGCATCAACAGTAAGATTTGGGTTGGTAGGTTCTCATTTTAGTGTATCCAACAACTTTGAGCAATGGCTCAATCTTTTAGTTCTATTTATCAACTTGGCCTCTTAACAATGGATCATCCTAAGGAGAAGGTAAGCACATTGCAGGTCCATGAGGTCCCAAAGACCCCTGATGCCCTGAGGCTTGGGAGCCAGGAATTCCATAGGGACCACGAGGCCCATTTTTACCAGTTAAATTGGAGGTCCAGGAGGCCCATATACTCTGGGTGGTCCTCTATCACCATCTCTGCTCAAAGTCCTCGTCACTCCTTCAGGTTCAGCATGCCCTTGAGGTCCCAAAACTTTAAATAAACCTGTTTATCCCATTTCTACAGCTGGACCTATAAAATCTTTTGGTCCAATCCTTAATAAATTGGATCCTATAGCATCATGCACCTGTTGGAGTACCACTTCAAAATGATCTAGCTGACCTGATGCTTGCTAAATAAAATCATTAAGTCAGCAAGAAAGGCTAGTTATGGATTGTTGCGATTTCATAACATATTAATATTTCTTGTTTATCTAGAAACTACTTTTAGCAAAGAAGGCTTGCCACTCCTACATCAAATTGGGATGTTGGTTTTAATTTGAAAACATTTTTTTTAATTTAAAGAATAGCCTTTTGATTCCTTTAAACCAAGGAAGACAAATTGTAAGTTTCTAACAGATAGGATTGCATTCTTGAAATAAGAGAAATGTTAAAATTTCTTGTGATGAAGCCCAATTAATTAAACTAGGCGATGGTGGCAGAATGTTCAAACTGTCACAAGTATTTCTCAGTTTGAGAATCAACCACTTTAATGCTAGGTATAATATTTAATTCCTAAAGACATCTCATTTTAGCTTAAACATAATACTCTTGGTTTTGGTGAAGTTAACCTTGCAAAAAGTGAACACCTAATGATAATTGATAGATAAAATCAAAGTTTAGCAGGTAGAGAGGATAGTTTAGAGTTCTAAACGATGGAATAGAATTCTTAAGGGTAGCGTGGAACTGTACAACTCAATGTTGGTGTTTACTGAATTATGATTTTTATTAGAATTGCCACAATGAGTAACACTAGAGAACTCTGAGAGAGGTAATTTCTGGTCTCAACATCTTCATCCATTAAAAGATTATTAATTATTAGGTGACTTGAGAGTGACCTGGAAGAAAGCAAATGCTTTTTTATGTCAGAATTGAGGTAACTGAAAGCAGTTAATTTACTAAGTTATACTAAAAATGGATGATTAATAAAAATTATTATTTAAAGTTCTTACTAGTAACAACAGAGCGGGGAGAGCCATAGAACCCTAAATGAAAGATCCAGTAGATTAGAGCAAGGTTTAGAAATAGTTGACAAAGGAACTATCTTAATAAGACAGTAATCTTAATACTGATGACCAGAGAGTGGATACTGAAGAAGTCCTAAAGAAGCTATAAAAAAGTTAATGTCACCAAGATAAAAAAGTAGTTTATTTAGTTATAATGAAGGTATATTTTAATGTTAATTTAAGCCCTTCACCTTTCAGGGTATTTCATTCTTTATCAATGAGATCTTCATTACCTAGAGTTTGGTCAGGTGGTTCATCTGATTTAGATCTTTAATATTTTTAAATATAAAAGATGGACTAAAGTTCATGAAAATTGTGTTGGTTATTGGTCAGGTCTTTCAAAGCTAGTTAACAAGAGTTCAAAGAGAATGAAATTAAATTGGATGAATCTAGAATAATCAAGTCCTGGAAAATCAAATTTTTAAAAACAAATTATAGTCTCTGAATAAAAAAGAACATAATCTGTTCATTGTCATATAAAATTATCCTTATTTCTCCACAGACTTACATTATATGTTAGACAGACAGATGCTGAGAATATTGGGAAGGTGTGATGGTTTTGAATAGCTGCTCAAACGCAGAACAAAACAATAAGCGTCACATTTCTATTTAATAATACTTTAATTTCAAAACCATATATTATTTTAAAACGCCTCCTATTTATGTACTTATAATTAAAGCTTAGCTTCACGCCCAAGGCCAATTAGAAGCGTTAATTCTAGCTCCATTTTAGAGTTTATAGGAGCTGAGATAGCTCTATAAAGTGTTAAACTTATAGTCAAATTCATTATGGTCTAAAGAGAATATAAAGATTACAAACATATTGAAGGTTTGATTTATATCCAGGTTAGTAGCCATATGAACTCCAACTACTTACACTTGTAACCACCCTACTAGTATTATAAATTTCATGAGAATATGAGTAGTTTAAAAATAGTCTTAGACATATCAATTTGATCTTTTTCCCCATGTTGTTTAAAGCTTATATATGAGAAACTTTTTGACCATACAATGGACTCATGACTACTTAATATACACATAATGGTTTAAGGTGAATCAGATATGAGATTGACATAATGTTGCCTCCTGTTTTCAATGTAGCCTGAAGTACATTTATAATAGTATAATTTGTAATGTAACTAATAAACAAGGTTTTTGCAAGAGCTTTTTTAAACTAAAATTATTCTATAAAACTCTTCTAAAGTTACTTGTAGTTTATAATTACAATTTAAGACTAGATTGGCGTTTATAAAAAAATTGATATTTCAAACTGGACTAAAACTATGAGGAAGTTTCTTCATGTATAGTAAAACTTTTTTTACCAAAGTGTGAAATCATAGATAGTAATTTTTCCAGTTTAAAGCACCTTAGGAAATCTAAGTGTAAGAGGCCCTTGTACTAGAAGAGCCCAATGCTATTGAGATCTAGTATGATGAGAGAAAGAAAGCAACTTTGTTTTTTAAAAAGGTTCCTCAGGATTAGTTATAATAAAAATTAAACTTTCAAAAGACTTAAGCGTTTCAAAAGCAAACTGGGCCATAAGTTCAAGTGACTGAACACCCAAAAAAGCCAAAGAATATAAGGCAATTATCTACCTCTGGGCGTTAGATATGAAAATTTATTAGAGGAGGTTTGGGTTTCTGTATATTGTGAGAGAGATGGAGGGGGTTTTAAAAATTGCTTATACCATTATTATAAACAATTAGAACAGAGGTTCCCACCATAGATTCCCGGCAACTTTACTAGCAGGTGGGACTTTTTCATGGCCTTGATCTTTAATAATACATTATCTGGTAATTACAGGTAAAAATAAAACAATTTTTTGGATAAAATTTTATTGAAAATAAATAATTATGTAAGCCCAACACCCTACCATTATCATGGTGCTGAGTAAAGGGTTGAACAGATGGGAAGAAGGGCTTAGATGGATAATGATGTCCAAAAATGGAACAATTACTATCTCAAAGGGGTAAAAAAGGGCTCTAAAGGAAACATTTTATTATAAATATATAACATTGATTCCTAATGGTCATGCTATTTTTTGGAAGAATTTATCCACTTTTGGACGTCTAAAGTCACTTCAGCGCCTACCAAACTCATTGACATTTTTGACTCCCATTGGTTACCATTTCTGTCTGACTTAGGGAATATTTGGGATTTGTTTTGCATGCAATTTTCAACTGAGGATACCCCAAGCATCAAACTTTTTCCAACCAAGGTTCTCCTAATTGAGCCCTCTGTTTGGAAGTGGATTTTGTGGTTATTTACTACCATTAAATAGATTTTGAAAAATCAGCACATATAGTTTTTTCTGTAGATATTACTCTGATGAATCAGAAGCTTATAAAAGGTTTGGGATCTGGAGTTTTGTAAGGTCAGAGAAGTAAAGCAAGGAGAGGCAGTAATTATCCAAAGATAGTTTACTGTAAATTTCAAATACCCTAATTGGGTAAATGTCAGTGCCTTTTTCTTGTACCTTTTTTGGTTCTAAAAGGGGTCAAGGTTATGTTAAGATAGATATCTGTAGCCACAAACCTTACAATATCGCATAATAAATCTTAAGTCTTACACCACTATAATAAAAATATGTTTTTAAAAATATGTGGATGTAAAGGGATAATGAAGTGAGCCAATATGGGCTACTTAAATACCTAAACTGTAAAGTCTAAAGATAAATCTAAGATAAAATGCGCCCATTTCTCAGGATTCTAGCATCCAAGACTTTAAATTGATCTTATGTATTAATAATAGGACATCAGGTTAGAAAATAAATAATAAGATTTAAAATCCGTTTCTGTTAAATCAGGACCTAGGTTAAATTGGTAACATTTATATTATGTTGTTGTTTCATGATTATATTTTTCGTATTTTTGAAGTATTTTGTTTTTATAAAATTTTTAAAAAATGTTACAAAGAGTAATTTTTGCCTTTTGAAGTTTAGTTTAAGAATCTTGAATAAGAGACCAATTTTTTCAACATATAAATAATTAGGCAATGCGGGACATAAGTAGGATATAATTTGTAGGGAATATATTGCAATAATACAACATTTTAGAGTAAAGAGGGTAATAGGTACCACATGGCTTTCTCTATTATTTATGACGGAAATTAGGCTTTGGTTATGCTCACTGGTGAGTTTTGCCCTAACCTTCAACAAATAGTTCAGGAGAATTACGTTTCTCACTACTAGGATATATATTTTTAGGGGTGATTTAACCACTTATCTTTAAAATAATGGTAATGTTGAAATAAAAAAGCTTGTTTTTATAATCTTTTTATTGGGTTGCAATATGGGGGATAAGAAGTGAACCCAATTGATATCTAGCATCTTAGTATTATAACTATATCAAGGTTTAAGGGGAATAAAATGTGAAGTTCAAGGGAGGATACCCCAGTGGTAGAGTATGGACCCTCTACCACTGCCTCCTGAGTTCAATCCAGGTAATGGACTTTGGGTAGGGGATGATTTTGACTGTGTTGGTTTTGCGCGCCAATGCCCTGAACCGAGATAGCGAATAGCAAAGGCGGTCCATGGAGTTCCTGGCCTATCATACACCGTGCATGGAGGTTTTCCAGGTTTTATCCTCCTTTCCCATTTTCTTCACTTCCCTAATTGGTGTGGTATCATCCCCTGGTCGGCCCACCTCAAATAAAATAAAAATTAAAATATGAAGTTCAGATTGCTTAGTAATGTCCAAATTAGGGAATATGGAAATTCGACCTATTGGCTCACTGGAGACTTGCATCATGTTGATGGGACAGATGATGGAAAGTCAATTGCAGGTAGGATATGTCCATGGGGCAACGATTTTATAAGTTTTTCCCAATCATAGGGCGCAAAAATATTTTCACCTTGCAGGACCCCTTCCAACCCTATAAAAGGGGCTGATCTCTGCGGTGTTAGTTTTACTATTTTGGCTGTAAGAGGGGGAAGGACCTCAAAATGGTTCCCACAGATTTGGCTGACAATTTGGTGCAATTTGACTTCCCAAACTTGTGGTTTATGATTGAGTATTAATAGAAGTGTTACCCCAATTTGAGGGGTTCCACCAGGAATTGACCAGGGTCTTTTAGCTAATATGATTGTCATTTTCATCCAAAACGCTCTTTTTGTGATATCAGACTTGTAATTGTCAACATTTTTCTCTTTAAGAGTGTTAGAAGGTGAATAAAAGTGCAAAAACTGGCCATGGACCTGGTTGAAAGTGACTCCAGAAGCGAGAGATATGATGGAGTACTCATCCCCTCGCTTATATGTGACTGAAAATGGGTCTTCCCTGATAGAACTGAGCTTCTTACTTCTAGAAGTGATGCGGTTGTGGTAATATAACACCAAGTTAGATACTTGAAAGGAAGGAAGAGGGGCCTGGAGCTCATTTGCTGCTTGGCCTTCATTAGTGACTTTCTTGTTCAAGTTAGTCGTGGCCTATGCTTGTAGTTGGATGACGTTCTGGGCCAACCTTTTCATGGCTTGCTCTGGGTCAGTTTGTCAGTGAAAACATCTTTTTCTTTTAAAGCTGGTACCCCAGGTTTTCAGCCATACAACACATGGAAATGGGACACTTTTGGATTTGATGGTAACTAATTTTGTAGGCTATGAGAGCACTGGGTAAGTAGAGATACCAATTGATAGGGTCTAAATTGGCCATTTTGTAAAGTATCAATACCACAGTTTCATTAACTCTTTCTATGGACCCATTTGTGGATGGATTGTAGGGGGCTGAGAAGAGTTGTTGTGTTCCCAAAGAAGGGGCGAGGAGCCTTACCACTTTGGAGGTGAAGTTTTTCCCAATGTCACAAAGCAGGCCTTGGGGCACCCATGCCGCGTTAAAATAATTCGAAGTTAAAAAGGTAGCAGTGTCTTTAGCCATCTGAGCGGAGAGAGCAACAGCTTCAAACCATTTTGTGAAATGACCAATTCCAACCATGATATAATGATTACCACCAATGGTCTGAGGTGGAGGCCCTACCACGTCCAAACCTATGGTGTGGAAAAGTTGTTGGGGCGTCGTTGGTTGATACTGATACTTTTCTTATAGATGGATTGCTTTTTACAGGTCAGACAGGCATTCAGGACTTCAGCTATGGTATACATGATGCCTTCCCAGTAATACCGCTCTTTAACTCGCTCATAGGTTTTGTGGAATCCACCATGGCCCATGATAGTGTGGGATTCTAGGATCACCAGTACTCTTTTTGATGGCCTAGATAAGGCAACCAGTTTAATCTTACTTTTTGTATAACTTCTTCACATTCAACCTTGGTGTTGTGGGAGGGATGAGCTATCATTTTTTGTACTGGTTTGTTTTCATCAGCCCATGCGCCAGGTGTCATGAGGAGATAATGTAACCTCATTGCTTCACTATTGTCTAAGTGAAGAAGGGCAGCCGCGTTAACTCATCTACATTCATGTGGCGCATTCTCGCCCAATTCTTAATAGTCATATCATAATGCTGGAACTTCAGTGACCAGCGAACCAACCGCCCTGTGGGGTCCTTCATATTCTGAAACCACTTTAGAGAGGCGTGGTCTCTGATCACTTTGAATAGAGTCCCATATAGGAATGGGTGGTAGTGTTTTACAGCGATCAAGACAGCCAGGCAATCCTTCTCAGTGACGCTGTAGTTGTGCTCAACTTTTAACATAATTTTATTATAGTAGGACACTGGATGATCACCCCATTTCATCCAACTGAGCTAAGATAGCTTCAACGGCGTAATCAGAGGCGTCTGTGAACAACATTAAAGGATTGCCATAGTCAGGGTGATGGAGAATAGGCCTCTTTTGTAATAGCGCCTTCAGGGTCTCAAATGCGGCCATTTGTTCAGCACCCCAATGGAATGGTGTGTTCTTAGCTAAGAGATATATGGGGGGCTCACTAAGCTGGACAAACTTGGGGATGAATTGATGGTAATACCCCATTATGCCCAAGAATACCTAAATGTCACAAAGGTTTTTAGACGCCGTCATCTTGGATATTAATTGACTTATCTTGTAGAGGTTGTATCCCATCTTATGAGATGGTGTGCCTAAGAAAATACAGTTTCTTCTGTAAAAAAGTACACTTGTAGAGCTTTAGTTTGATGTTAGATGCCCGCAAGCGTTGAAACACCTCCTTTAGGTGCGTGAGATGCTCATTGAACGTCTTGGAAAAAACGGTGAAGTCATCAAGGTAGATAATCACACATGTTATCTTAAGGTCCTGAAGAATGTGATCCATAACCCGCTGAAAAGTAGCAAGCACATTACACAACCCCTGAGGTAGTCGAGTGGGTTAGAACAAACCCTCACTGTAGATAAGGGCGCATTTCTACTGATTCTGTGGAGAAAGATCTATCTACCAGTACCCGCTAGCCAAATTAATATTGGAGAAGAATTTAGACCCAGAGAGTTGAGCTGGAGCGTCATCAGTGCGGGGATAGGGTAATTGTCCTTCTTTGTGAGGTTGTTCAGTTTGCAGTAGTTCATCACTGCCAAATGACCTCCATTTTTCTTTTTTATTAATAGGAGCAGGGACGACCAAGGGCTTTGAGAAGCTACCAACAACCCAGAATCCAGAATTGTTTGATCTCCGTCCGCATCTGTAGCTCCTAAACTTTGGATTTGCAGTATGGTTTGGAGCAGATAGGCTGAGCATCACTAATGTCAATAGTATGAGTCCAACCCTTCATGTGCCCATAGTCAGTGTCAGATTTGGAGAAAATGTCGCTGTAGGCCTTGAGCAGGGTGTAGACTTTATCCAGCTCAGCTGGTGTTAGTTCACAGGAGATATGAATGGAAGATAGGGTAAATAAAGATTGGTTGGCAGGTAATCTCATATCCGCCATAGACCCAGAAAAGTGAACTTGCTTTATTTCATCAAGGGAAATCAACATTCCTCTTTCAATCTCCTAATGCTTTTTTACATCCATATCATCTCTTAGTAAGATTTCCTAACAGAAGGTTGATAGGTCGTTGATGGGCAGGATCTAGCACGCCTGGCAAAACTTTGGGCTTAAAGGACTAACTCCAGCAATGCTAATTAGGTGCAGTAGTCAGTTGTGTGGGATTTGAACGGTAATCTTTGTTTCAATTACCCTTTGTTCACCAGTCTTGATGACCACCTCTTCAGAAGCATAAAAAGGGATACCCTCTTGGGCGCCCACTGATTGAGGCAACATTTTTGTATGTCGTCCTGATGTGTTATAATGTATGTATAAAGGGGAAAAGGATACTCAACTTTGAAAACATAATCCTTTTTATCAAACTCCTCATAGGTCAAAATTTAGGGTGAACCTCATAGTTAAGAAGGGATAGATAACCCTGCTTCATGTCAGTATTCCCTTCATATTTGAGCATGAACTGGATACCAATGAGTAGATCGTAGGTATTGTTAGTTAGGGCCACCACTGGAGCTGACTAGATGAGCTTCCCAAAATAAATGGGCAGAGAAGAGTACTCCACAATGGCGCAGGCGTTGTTTAGGCCTACAGTCCCAAATTCTTGAGTGTAGTCAAGGTCAGGGGTCAGTTTTATATTTTTTAATGAGCTTTGATGACACACCGTTTGCTGGGGACCCAGTGTTAAGAATAGCCCTAACTCGCATTCCATTGACAACAACTTCCACTTTGGTTAAGATTCCACCCAAGTTGAGGGAAAAAGCGAGGACTTCCTTTAATCTTAGTGTAGAGGCAAGTCATTTGTCTGTTCAGGGTATTTCTCCTGAATAGACCGCAGGGTATGAACAAACTGGTTCAGGCAGATCAAGGTGGCAACAAACTGGACAGCGTCACTGGCAGTGTCAATGAGCTCAAAACTTCTCAACACATGGTAAAGATAAGTTTAGCGGAGGATCATAGCCATATCCACTCCATCAGGGTTCAACCTGTCAGATATCTCCACTTCACATGGGGCTCCTACAACATAATGACCCCTATATTCACAACCCCCTTCATCTTTGTCATTGGAGAGATTATCAACGCTTGTTAGGGAGCCCATAGAGTGTGAGGTAGGTTCAGGGCTTCCCTTATAGCAGGATAGGTTCTGGGATTGCTCATCCACCTTATTAACTTTTGGGGGAGGCGTTGGAATGGCCATGGATTGATTTTTGACCTTCTGACTAGGGGGTTTAGGATGCCTCACAACTACATCTTTTGGAGTAGAGTTGGCTGGAGGAGATAGCATCGTGTAGGTGGATTCTTTAACTACACCAGCTTTGGATTGATCAATGGTACTAAGCCTTGGGGAAACAGGTGGTTTAGCTTTAGCGACCTGGCCCTTGAACTATTGTTAGTGGGGGCAATTGTCACTTGAGAGAGGGGTTTAGGCTTGGGAGCAGGCTTTGGGACCATTTGGTTAGGTAAATTAGGAACCTCAGGTTGGCTGGGCGGAGTAAGATTATGTTTGAGCTGCACCGCAGGTGCTGGGCTCAGAGTAGTAACCTGCATAGGGGGGCCCTAGGGATCATTATGGACTCCCTCAGTTTGTATATGGTGGGTAGTTCCTCAATAGGTAATACTCAAGGATTCAACTCAGCCCCTTGAGCAGTCTCAACGGTATGGAAATCTACAACCTCTAATATAGCCTCTTTTATATCGCATACATTCCTAAAATGGAACTTGACAGAGATGATATTCCGTTATAAAGAGGGTGAGAAGTTTAATCAGTTAAGATGGCAGCAACAACATTTTCAAGAGGTAGTATTTTGTTGAACAGGAGAGGCTGGGCTGCACTGTAAAAACGGTCAACGAAGTTGGCAACTGATTCCCCCTCCATTAGACTTAACACATAAACGCCTGTTTCTTCCTACGCAAACTCTGCATGGAGACAAATTTCTCAATGAGCGTGGTTTTTACCTTGACCCAAGTTTTAAGGGTGACCATGTAAGGTACCATCACTATTTGAGTGGAACGGCTGAGGCAGGGGAGGATGTGCTTTACTTTTTGAGGATTTATGGTCCCTTCCATAACAGCCTTATATACAAAGAGGAATGAGGCGATGCTACCATCACCTGAGGTAAATTTATCTCTGAACGGAGGTTTGGCAATAATTGGAGAGGCCTCATGAGAGGCTTAGCATGGGCGCTGTTTAAGTGATTCAATTCAAGACAGTGCGTGGGCTAGCTGCTGAAATAAAGCATTCAGCTGAGGTTCAGAGGCAGCAGGAGGTCTCGAGGGTTAATCATTTCAACACCCTCCATTTCAAATAATAGTTTTTATGGTGTACTACCCCCTGTAGTGAGAACCACTTGAGAAAATTAAGCTTTAGTTGTGCTTGCTGGTGCGTTTTGCACCTAACTTCCAGCAACTAATGCATAAGAATTACGTTTCTCACTGCTAGGATAAATATTTTTAGGGGATGATTTAACCAACTATCTTTAAATAATGGTAATGTTGAATTAACAAAAAGTTGGTTTTTATAAGCTTTTTATTAAGTTGCAGAATGTGGATCAAAAAATGAAGCCCTCACCACATCAACACATGTGCAGCCTGCAGTAAACGCAAGAACTTGAATATTTAATTTAGCATCAGGGAAATCAATGTGAAGTTCAGATTGCTTAATAATAATTGAATTAGGTATTATGGGATTTGACCTATTGGATCACTAAAGTCTTGCCTCGCATTACATCAATGAATCCCCCCTTGGGTTGGGACCATCTAGTACTAAAAAAAGACTTGCCTCGCATTGATGGGACAGCTGATGGAAAGTTGATTACAGTTAGGATATGTACTTGAGGCAACAATTATATAAGTTTACCCAATTTTTGGGCGCGAAAATATTTTTACCTTGCAGGGCACCTTCCAAACCTATAAAAAGGACCGGTCTCCACGATGTTGGTTTTAATAAATTGGCTGTAAGAGGGGTGGGACCTCAAAATGGTTCCCACAGATTTGGCTGACAATTTGGTGCAATTTGACTGCCCAAACTTGTGGTTTTTGCCCGAGTATTATTAGAAGTTTTACCTTGATTTGAGGGGTTCCACCAGGAATTGACCAGGGTCTTTTGGCCGATTTTATTGTCATTTTCATCCAAAAAGCTCTTTTTTACAATATTGGACTTGCAATTGTCTGACAATTTATGGTAGACGCATATAATAAGCAGTTTAAAATTCTTTTAAACGCTAATTAAAATTGATTATCCTTCTATTATTAGTCCATCTGTACTATAAGCAATATAATTCTTATAAGAGAAAAAGTTAATATAACGAGATTAAATGTAAGGAAAATCTATCTTTTGTTTTGATCATTTGATTGATCAAATTCAAAATTTTAATATAAAGTTAATGCTAAACCAGCTTTTTCGCCATGTCACTTCAAGCCTATGTCAACGTGATTGATGCCTACTACCCCATGTGGGGTGGCAGTGTGTCAAATTTTAATATTTATCAGCTGACACAAAAACGCGCATAGGCTGGCCCAGATAGCCCCACAAACAAATCCAGTTGTTACGTCCCACCTTAGGGTTTAGCCCACCACCTCACACGCTCCCAGGCAGTGCTTAGAAGCCCCCTGGTGCACCCTCAGAGCAACCTTTGTTTTGTTCTTCTGGTTGAGTGTGAAAAACATCTTCCCCTATGCAAGCGTAGCCATCATCAGGATGGACATGGCTTGTATAAGCCTTTCAGATTTATAGATTTCCGCCCCTTCAAAAAGTACTTTTGCCCTCAGCTTCTCTTGTGAATCCCACCCCATGGTGGCTACACAGCTGCCGTTAATTTATAAAAATACACCCATTATAACCATCCAAACTTGGTTGTCAGATGAGGCCACATTGGTGACCATTCTAATAGTTGCCCTCCCAACTCTCCTCCAAACACCTCCTCCACAAAAATGCATAGGGTTTTGCAGCTTATAACACTGATCCCATGCTACAGTTTGTGGTTCCCAACGGTGCTAAGCATCTCACAGGGCTTTCACTTTAACAACAATCCACCCCTTCCATAGCAATAACTACTTTGTGATACCTCACGCTGTGATCAGATCTGCCCCTGATCATCCCTTCTGGCACATGTTGAAGTGACCCATGCAATTTGTCCCTTGTGTTTTGGGCTAGACCACTCAAAGAGCAAGTACCCTTCCCCTGCCACATTCAGGTCCTCTGCCAGCCCTCCTCAGCCAATCATCATTCCCTGGCGGAACATGGATTCTTTGAGTGGGGTTTGATCCTCCCCCCTCATCCACCGCAGGCGCTGCTCCCACAATGCTGCCCAATCAGAGATTGTCCGCCAGAACTTTTTCCTGGGAATATTGAAGTGCAAGTGATGGTGGAGTTTCTGTGGTCTAATGTGACGGCCAATCAGCTCCTGCCATCCAACCAACACCAATTGCTGGCCCATCGCTGTCCAAATCAAATATCATTTTAGTTACATATTTGGTTTGATGACAGAGAGCATCCTTAAAAAATCAAACCAGACTTTAAGTAGCTTAGTTTTTCACACATCCCCCCAATTTTACTCCCCGCCAATTTTTCTTTCCTTGCAATGGCTGTCCAATCTGTGAACCACAATAAAAAGGCTGTTGAAGCAACAGCTGCCCTCACTAACTCCTTTCTCTGCAAAGCTCTCCTTTAAAGTGCTGGAGCCACTTTGTGAGGTATTCCCTCCTTAAATTCACTCACGATTTCCCTGATGCTAAATTAAATATTCAAGTTCTTGCGTTTACTGCAGGCTGCACATGTGTTGATGTGGTGAGGGCTTCATTTTTTGATCCAACTACTCTTAAACTAGCCAGCAAATTATATCACTTACTTGTGTGTCTAAACTTATTAATTTTGCAGAGTGCCAGTGTTAGGGATTTTTGCCCATATTCCCAGCAGGCTAGATTACCAGGGATCATTTGGGGATAATTCCTTAGTGTGAGGTTAATTGGAAAAAGGTTGACCCTGATTTTGGGGTAACTACGTTTGGGTTTTTTAGATTATTTGCCCAGTCATATCCATTGGGTATCAATTTGGATGAATGCTTATGATCTCGTCAGGCAGAGTTGCCAATGAAATAGGGGCATCTGCTAGTTGATTAACTACCAGGTGTACTGATTGAAATTGGAAGGTTTCATCACTAACCAACTTGGAATTTAAGGAGTAAGTTGTGAGGCGAGTGATGCTGTCTGTAATTAGTGAATCAATCAGTTTGTTCGCGACCTGCCTTAATGGATAGCAAGTCCCATTACCTAAGCAGGTCGCTTCCAAATATGGTTGGTTTGCTTTAATCAAGAGAAAACGTTAGGGACACGTTTTCTGACTCTTTCCATATTAGGTCTTGAGGATGTCCAACAATGGAATCCTAGCCAGAATGGGGAAGACCATCACTGCTGAGACAAGGATAAGTGATTCAATGGCAACGGCTGCCGTTTCATAAAGGAGATGTCATCTCAGGGTTGGGTATTAAATCCCCCAATAAATTCTTAAAATTTGCTAATAAAAAATTATTTAATTTACCAGTTACTAATTTTACAGACTATCACTTTTACTTAAGTCTTAGCTTAGTAAACTTTAACAGCATCTATTTTTTCTATTCTTTCTCTGGGATATTACTGCTGTGTGCAATAATTGGGAGACTCTTTAAGAGAAAGAGTAAGGATATGAGCGGAGATCCAGAGGAGAAGATGAATCAAATAAGGGATTGCTGCCGACTGTGTGTCAAACCAGAGAAACTGTAAATGGGGATCTAAGTAGATTGAGTTAGGCGGTACAAGGGAACAAATCTCTATTTCAAGGCATCATAAGTATTTCAAGAGAATATAATGTCCAAGCGTTGGACTGAAATCTAGTACTTCCATTTAACTACAGATAATAGTCATCATACTATTATCAAATGATTATATCAACTATTATACATGCGGAGAATTGCACAAAAACCCAAACCTGTGCAATTAATATATTTTTAGGGGTTATTGGCTGAAAATAATTAAATAACATATAAATTTTTACAAAGTGGTGATCGCTATGGGGTGTAGTTTAGTAGAAGAACTTGGACGTGATGTCAAATGAAGATGTTTCTAATTATGGCAATAAGTTACTAAGGAAAGTAAAATTAAGGAAGTCAGAAAGTGAAGTGGATCACAATCAATTGCGTTCACCTAGCTCAGAAGTGGAGCTCCAAGTAAAGCGAATTGAGGATACTCAAGTTATGGGATAAGGGCTTGCAGCCTTGATATGGAACTATCTAGTGCTGCAAGAAAACCTGTACCACCTGACACCTACCTGAGATGAAGAGGATCAGCAGGTCCAACTCAGGTTGAAATTGGGTCTTCTTGAAATAGTCCCAAGGAACAGCAGGATCAACTCATGTTGAAATTGGGTCTGCTTTAAATAGTCCTGAGGAGTGAGTGTTTAGATGAGACACTAGATGAGGAATTGGTTGAAATAGGAAGAAATCAATTAATAGTACTGAATTGCCATACCAATAAAATCAATGAAGTAAAAACAAGGAACAACAGATCCAAGATAGTGGAGAGAATCAGTTGAAACAATAACATTAAATGAATGATCAGAAATTTCTGGAGATAAGTTCATCAATTTCAAGATGAAATTGGATGAAGCTAACGAGGCCAGATCAATCTGTGTTATTAAGCGATTGTTTCCAGATCCACCAGTGGATTTATTTCCAACGTTTTAGATGCCACAAAGGCCAAAAATCGTTTTTAGGAGAAAAACGATCTCTACAATTAAATGGAACTGTTGACTAATGAGATACAAAGATTCAAGCATCAGTTGCTGAAATATGAGATGATTTTAGGACCTGTTGGACGAATAACTATTCAAGATTGACGGCCTAATGAATGAAAATACTCAATAGTATTGCCAAAGTCAGCAAGTGTAGCCTATACGTGAAGAAACAGCGTTGTTGGTTGTATAGTGAAGAAGGTCAATACTAAAAAATTAGAAGTATTGGACCTAAGAGAAAATAGTTGCGATGTTCCCAGAGGACCTCTAAACCATTGAATGGTTATGTCCTGAGATTTTAATCAGTCCTAAAAGAGGACCACTGAACCAAATAGATGGTTAAATCTCAAGAGGATAAGATTTTGAACCATTATAACTAGTAGGTCAGAGTATACCTAGGAACCATTTTGAATGAAGGGGGAAATAATGACTTTTGAACCTTTTTGTAGGTTAAAAGTCCCATTGCAAAAGAAAAATACAAAAAATATATAGATGATATAAAATATTAAATATCAATTTTTATAGTCCATGATTTTCAGACCTATGATGAAATGGGAATACTGGATGGGGTAACCAAGAGTATCAGCCTATTGGTTGATCAAGAGCAACTTGCTGATCTAACAGAAGGACAGAAAGAGGGGGTGCTTGAATTGTATAAAAAATACTGGGAAGTATTTGCCCAGGATGACCACAATTTGGGATGCGTGAGAGATGTGACCCACAAGGTTGATACTGGGAAAATTTGCCAATGAGGATGAGACCAGCTTGATGGTCAAAGGCAGCTGAAGCGGTAGTGGAAGAAGAAATCAGCAAACCAGTGAAGCATGGGCTTCTAGTTCCATTGTTGAGTCCCTGGGCAAGTCCAATTCTTATCATGAAGAAAAAGGATGGCTCTAATCAGGTGATGATCAAATTTTGGAAGCTAGATAAGCTTAGAAAAGGATTTTTATCCACTACCAAGAGTTGATGATGTGCTATATCAATTGGAAGAAGCAAAGTATTTCTCCATGATACATCTGATATCAGGATATTAGCAAATTGATTTGCCAAGAAAAGACCAAGAAAAATGCATGATTATTACCGTTCAGGGCTATGCAACCTATGAAGATGCCCACAAATTCTGCTGAGCGACAATAGGACAAACTTCATATTTCATGTGATCCTGCAGTTAAATGAGATAATGGGGATCCAAGGAGTCATGTCAGTACCCTACTGACCAGAGATTAATGAACTGGTGGAACGAGTTAATGGAATGCTGACTGTGACGCTGAGGAAGCTGGTCACAGGAAGAACTTCCGCGTGGGGAACATACCTGAGTTTGGTGATGTTTGCCTACAATTTTGGTCATCATATGGTGACAGGAAAAATGCCATTTGAATTGCTATATGGGAGGAAGGCCTCGTTTCCACCAATTACATATTCAGTGGTGGAACAAACATTGGGGATGAGCGCTGAACAGTACCTGAACCAATTGACAAATATCCTGATCAAAATGCAATTGCAAGCATTTGATATGACTTTGAAGAAAATGATACGAGCAAAAATGATGGACAATAAGAACCAACCATAATTATCAGAATACCAAGTAGGCAAAAATGTTGCCTATTGTGATACGCATGGTTTTGGAAGAAGAAGCAAGCTAGATGCATTGTGGTCAGGTCTGTTTGAGATTATTGCCAAGGCAGCAATGGACGCCTATTCCATCAAGAACCTCTTAGATGGAATGATTTCTGAATTAAGTCCATGCTAAATATTTGAAGTGATGGATTGATGAAAAAAATAACAAAAAAAGTTCCTGAAGGACCGCTGAACCAATAAGTTGGTTATGTCCTAATGATCTGGTTAAGTCCAAAAAAAGGACCGCTGAACCAACATAGATGGTTAAGTTTTAAAAAAGTAGGACCTCTGAACCTAAGAAAACTGATAGATCTAAGAATACCTAGGTTCCAGTTTGGGGGAATAAAATAAAAATATGGAACACTGAACAAAAACAAGGTCAAGTCTAATGGAAAAAAAAGAAGAAAAAAATAAAAGAATGATAAAATATTGGAAAAAATTAGCAAAACCGCATATAAAAACCAATATATTTTTTAATCTTTATTTTTTAATGATTATCCTTGATTTGGGGATGATTCTGCCTATGTCGCCTCTTGGGGAGAGAGGATGGATCGCAGTAGGAGTTTTTAACCTGTTAAAATCTATTTGAGATCAGATGCTATCAAGGGCTAAACCTACACAAAACCAAGTTTGTTGAGCGGATTCAGATCTTTGTGAGAAAGTGAATAGGGGTAGGGAAATTGAGATGTAAGAAGAAGCCAAATACAATACCCCAGAGCGGGGAGGGAAGCAACAGTACATGAAGAGGCAGTCAGCAAATAGCCCCAAGTAATCCTGATATGGTACCAGAGCTGGAAGATTGGTCTTGAGCACTTGCTGAGAGCTTCATCAAGAACACCAGACATATGGGCTGGCAATGAACAAGGGATACTAGATGGGGGTTGCCAAATCATGCCCATTATCAAAGCCATCAGCAGAAGATATCAATGGGATGTGCCAGAAATGAGATAGTCATGCAAGAAGCAAATGGCATCCTGCAAGCAATGACTACGAGCTTCTTGGAAGCTGATACAGAAATATTGATGGAAACCAGGAGAAGCTGGAAGCTTTGTGACCCAACTTCGAAGAACTTGGCCAGCAAAGCGAAGAGCATAAGCTGTGATATCTCAATTTAGGATGTTCTCAATTTTGGAAGAATTCAGAGCTATGGATAAAGCCTCAGTGACTTGGGCCCTTAATTCTGCATAGGGGAGTTCAAAATGTATGCTGTTGCTGATGGTGAGTTCAGTGGCCAGAACATCTGGCTTGTAATATTGACCAAGTCAGATAAATGAACTCCAGAAGCAAGTCCAATCTTGCGATGAAGAAACAATCAAGAGTGAAGGGCATTACTTCATGAGATCAACGATGATGTTGGGAGTATCTGTGAAAGGAGCCATATACAGGAGAGTTTTGTAATCTAACTCTGAAATTGATGACAGAGGAAGGATAGGCTAAAAGTCATTCAAGATGATTGCTAACCTGGTTTCAGCAGGGTTGATTACCATTCTCCAGTAATTCTACAGAAGGACTAGCCACTGGTGCCAAACTAGGAGTATGAGTCCTGGAAGGACCGTAGAAAAGGTACTGTCATGCAGGCTGACTCATCCGCAGGAAGAGCTGAAGATCTTGATCAGATAAACTATCGAGCAGCTGTTGGTACTGCAACTCAGAATTTGACATATGAGCTGGACAAGAGGGGGATGTTGGACTTATATGATAGTCAACATTATTCACTCTGAAATCAATTAAGCTTCAATTTTGGAGAAATTATCTCAAAATTAATGGTATAAGCTCTCCAGAGAAGAATTGAGAATGATATGAGCCAAGAGGTTATGAGAATATATAACAAGGGTGAACATGAAATGAGCATTCTTAAATTAGGCTGCAACTTGAACATTGATGGCAAGAGTCTCCTGTCAAGGACGAGAAGAAAATCAGGAAATCGAGGACGCTGGACCAAGAATCCTGAATATGACAGTGGGTCATATGCTCTGGTGGGGGGAAAACTGGATCCCAGGATTAACACCATCACGAGTAAATTGATCAGCCCAGCATGACAGAAGATCGTGGGGACCACACTCTGAGTAGGTGGTAGCAAGGAGGACGAGGAAGAGAGCCAAATGCCGAAGGTTGTCCTGAGCAGCATTGAGTACTGATGATTGTACTCCACTTGAGCAAATGAAGTATTTGACTGAGTGTCTGAAGTGGTGTTCTCCTGCCCTGGTCCTTTTCTCACTGGAAATCTAGGCAAGAGGGGGGATGTGTTGGAATTTTTGCTCATATTCCCAGCTGGCTAGATTAACAGGGATCACTTGGGGATAATTCCCTAATGCGAGGTGAATTGGAAATCAGTTGACCCTGATTTCAGGGTAACTATGTTTGGGGGATTTTAGGTTATTCGCCCAGCCAGATCCATTGGGTATCAATTTAGATGAATGCTTATGATTTTTTTAGGCAGAGTTGACAATGCAATAGGGGCATCTGCTAGTTGATTTACTACCAGGTGTACTGATTGGAATTGGTCAGGTTTCATCACTAACCAATTTAGAATTTAAGGAGTAAGTTGTGAGGCGAGTGATGCTGTCTGTAACTAGTGAATCATTCAGTTGGTTCGCGACCTGCCTTAATGGGTAACAAGTCCCATTACCTAAGCAGGTCGCTTGCCAAATATGGCTGGTTCACTTGGATCAAGAGGAAAACTTAGGGACATGTTTTCCAACTTTTTCTGTTTTAAGTCTTGAGGATGTCCAATGATGGATTCTAGCCAGGATGTGGAAGACCATCACTGCTGAGACAAGAATGAATGTTTCAAATGCAACGGCTGCTGTTTCATTGATGAGGTGTCAACTGAGGGTTGGGAACTGAATCCCCCACTATAAATTTTTAAATTACTAATAAAATTATTTAATTTACCAGTTAATAATTTGCCAGATTATCACTTTTACTTAAGTCTTAGCTTAGTAAACTTTATCAGCATTCATTTGTTCTATTCTTTATCAGGGATATTATTGCTGTGTGTGATAATTGGGATACTTTTTAATAAAAAAGTAAAGATCTGAGCGGGGACAGAGAATAAGCTGAATCAAATCAGTAATTGCTGCTGACTGTGTGTCAAACCAGAGAATTTGTAAATGTGGATCTAAGAATAGATTAAGTTAGGCGGTACAAGGGAACGAGTCCCTATTTCAAGACATTATAAATTTTGTGAGGAAATAATGGCTGAGCGTTGTAGCAAAATCTATTACTTCCATTCAACTACAGATAATAGTCATCATACTATTATCAAATGATTATATCAACTGTTATACAACATGGATAATTGCACAAAAACTGCTTCTGTACAAGCAATATATTTATAGGGGTTATTGGACGAAAATAATTAGATAACCTATAAATTTTTACAGCTGGATTGCTCAATACATCAAGGAGATGCACACCGCTGGCCTCATCAACAAATATAATCTTCACCTCAATCTTAGTCTGCCTCACACCACCAATGCTCCATCCCCAAGATTTCCGTCTTTTCTCACCACCTGAAGAAACCAGCGGTGGACAAAACTCCTGACCCTACTTCCCCTTATAGTATTAATGCTTAGGCCAACGCTTAGACACCATACCAATGTTTTTTACCAGTATTTTTTTGTTTGGCACATTGCAAATAAAGGTGCGTGGACGTCCCCCTCCTTGAGTTGGGTTTTACTAGTACTAAAAGAAGGATGGGTTTGACAATAATGTAGGGGTTTCATGAGCCCCTTATGAGACTCTTCTTGATTTCCATCTTTCTGGCGGCATCCATCTGGTTCAATTCTTTTATCTTCGAGTTCCATCTCACAGTGGACATCACTGAACCAGAATGTTTAGAGCACTTGCTCAATACCCACTTCTGGGCCTTGATTAAGCTAACTCTTCTGGTTATTGCTTATTATCCCAATTTAGTATATGATTATTGCATTGAGATTTGTATGATGGCGCTCTGATGAGACTAACTTCAGAGTTTTTAACCATCATTTTATATTGGTTAATTACCTTATTAGGTAATATTCAGATGAAAGGTTTGATTGCTTCAATTGGGGAAACTAAATTTAATTGGTATTTTGGTCATTTCTTCATCATTGATTTCTTCTGAAGGAATTACTCCATCATCAGCCAATCATAAAATATATTGCGTTCCAAAAGGTATAAAAGGGTGTTAAATTTTATAGCCTCTGGTGGTAGAGTCGTCATCTTCATATATTAAGAACTTTGGCGAGAAATTATCACTTTTTTCCTGTGACTTCATCTCAATTGAATGGTAAATTTATTGGGCCATCATCATCTATTAAAGGGGATTTTTTTTACTTGTTTGCGTTCTAATCTTGTATTTATAGATATTGAGGCAATTGTATATTGGAGGGGTTCCTTCCAGAGGGATAGAAATTAATTACCAGTATTTACTGGGTAGCTTCCATGACACTTCCCCTCCCAAGACAAGATCAGGGGTAGTACCCAAGATACCGGGCATGTAAGCTATTGAACACTAAGTTGGTGTCATTATCTTTTATGGAATACTCGTCTCCTCTCTTGGCTAAAATAGTTTGAGGGCCAGTCCAGATTTCTTGAATCTTTTCAGTATAACCTCCACGTACATGGTAGAGTAGGACATTTTCTCCTGAACTCTGAAAACTTAGTCCATTTCTGACTATAACGTTGATTCTTAGAGATAGTGGCTTCAATGGTTTTATATGCTTCAAGATGGAAATTATTCAGCTCATTGTCTAACGCTTTCTGGTACCTAGGTAACAGGTCCTTCTATCTGTGGCGACAACTGGTGCTAGAAAGGTGGCTAGCGCTGCTTCTCGCCAATATTGGCCTTTGAAAGAGACATGTCAATCGACTGGTGATGGCTAAGTCAGTATGCTAGCAGTGAAGATTGCAACAGATGACCCATTTTTACTTCTAGTTCAGGATCTTCTTCTTCAGTTTCCCCCTAAGGTTCCATTTATGCCTTCTACGCTTCCATTTAAGAAGGGAGTTTATGGAGTGGTAGTTTGTTGTCTTACCTCAACTAAATCCATGATCTTAATCATGACATTGTAGATAAAGTTCTTGCCATTATATGAAGTAGAATCTGAGGGCATTCATGCCTCTCTATCACTTGCCTATACATGAATCTGGTAACTGATCCTGTGATTTATGTCTTAACTTCTATTCTTCGCCCAATATGATAAAATGGTCAAATGCCATGATGTTAAATTAGATCCACTTGAGGCTTTAGGCACTGGTCCTATCATGTCAATGAATAATCTATTGAATGAATAGTTGGTGGAATTGACTGGAACTCAAAGAGCTTCTCTAAGGGTTTGAGCTCATACAATTAAAAATAGTTCCAGAGCTTAATGTACTTTGTCAGACATTGATTCCCAATAGATCCAGCCTCTTAGGTATGCCAATATCTTTTGAAGTTGTCCATGGCTAACATGCTTATGAGCTTCTATCACAAGTTCCATTTGATCATTAGGTTGAATTTATGGGTACCACTTGTCCTTAATCTTCTAAAATTCCTATCAATAACCCAGGTATCTTTAAAACACAATTTAGGGAATTTTTTTTTCACCGGTCTGAGATTGCCATTCCTTTTCCCATAATCTGATCAAGTAATACAGTCAATCGCTCTCATGTCCTTGGAGTTGTAAAATAGTAATTGCGACATACTATAAGCGTTGAGGTGCTTGCTTTCTTATCTATGTATGATCTCAAAATCATACCCTTGGAGTTGTGTTGCTCATCGGGAAAGGCGTCCTCTGGATCCTTCATGTTGTGCAGCCAGTGGAGTGATGCATGATCCATCACAAATTTAAATTGTAATCCATTTAAGTAGAATTGAAAATTCTTTACTGCTCCTAACACCGCCAGGCACTCTCTGTCCATCTCAGTGTAGTTCTTCTTGACTTTTGTAAATACCTTGGAGTAATAATTAGTGGGGTGGTTTACATTTCTTCATCCAATTGGGCGAGTATTGCTCTGAGCATAATGTTACTAGTGTCAGTATACAGGTAAACACATATTGTTGATTTCCAGGTAGGCTAGGATTGGTGGCTCTACCAATATAGCTTTCAACTTATGAATGGCTGCTCTTGCTCCAAGCCCCATTCAAACTTGGTCTCCTTGGTTAACAGGTAGGTGATCGGCGCAGCCAATCCCACAAAATGGGGGAAGAAACTGCACATAGTATCCCAGCATCCTGAGGATTACTTGGATGTTTTGCATATTTCAAGGATGTTCCATGGCCACTTTGACTTTGGTCTTTCCTTCCTAAGGCTTGATTCCTTTTGAGCTGATCTCGGGTTTAGGAAATCCAGTATTTATTCTTGATAGTATACTTTCATCTTTAACTTCAGTTATGATTCTCATAGCCGGATCAACACTTATTGTATCTATTGGACATGCTCTTGGAAAGACAACTGAATAATGTTATATCGTCAAGATAGATTAGCACTTTGGATAGCTTAATATCTCCAAAAATATAATCCATTGCTCTTTTAGAGGGTTCAGGGTCGTTAAGAAGCCCTTGTGCCATATTTTTAGGTTTGAAAATCCATGACTGCTGATCAATGCGCGCTTCTTTTAATCCTCAGTCAAGAGCTTATCTGCCAATAGCCACTATTTAAATCCATTTTTAGAGAATACTTTGTATTTCTTAAATGCTTCAGAACATTGTATATTTGAGGAAACTTGTATAAATCTTTTTTATAACTTTGTTCAGCTGGTGGCATTTGAAGGTCTGGGGGAGCACCCACTTCACTTAAACTGGGTGGCGTTCCCTTTCCCATCCAAAAAAGTTATGAGAAGGCCAGCTGCCCCTCTCGTCTCCCTTTGTGACCTCTTCCATGTAGTAGATTAGCGGTGGGTCACAGCTTACCCTTTGAGGACATTGCCACTTACCTAGTATTAGCTTTGGACAAATTGATACTGAAAATTAAGGGAATTTGCATCAAATTGTCAGAGAATCGGCATTTACATGGGGTGAAAGGGTCAAATGTGTCTGACAGCAACAAGACTTTAGCATCAAGGCCCAACAGCACTAAACCATTGGCTTTAAATCCTGATGTCCGTGTACCTTCAGCATATAAAGCATCTAATGTTGAATATTTGAGGAACTCGCTGATGGCATTGGGCTATCATTAAAAGTAGCCGCCAGCGTTGAACCCTTCCCAAAAGAATCAAAATCTTCATCCAATAAATCTTTCTAGGTCAAACAAATGCCAGAGTGACTGGGTGTGGATGGGTTGGGCGCCTCAAACCGTTCCTGACCTCTTGGGACCGCCTCTATGTGGGATGGCCTTGGGAGGTTCCTGTTGTCCATCAGGCAAGATGCCATCGCTCAAATCATTGCAACCATGGCAAATCCACAAATTTTAGCATCCATGGACAGAAAGATAGCAACTCAACCGGCCACCAATACTTTTAAAGTTAGTACAAAATGAAGCTAGTTTTTTTTCTTTTTTACTTTATGTTTTTGGGTTAGGTTGAATCTTGAGGGCCCCAATACCACGCTTTTCCAAGTTATTCCCTTATTGATCAGCTATTAAAGAAGTCGTATTACACAGAGGAAACTTACTGTAAATAATCTTATCTTAAGTTTATAAAAAAATCTTCCTGTACTCCAATTTATTTGGTTACATTTGAATTTTTATTGCCAAACCCCTGCGACATCTGCGATGTGTCCACTTGGACCTCAAATTGACTGGGCTATCCTGGTCATGTTATTAACTTTGGTCCCCACCGCAGTCAACTGGGCCTATTGTGTCAAGGACTTTATAGAACTCTCCCCACTTGCCGAGGCAATCCACCACTAGGATCTCGGTATCTTATGGACAAAATGTCCCCACTCCATGCAATAATATGAACTATTGCCAATGTTGTCATACCTAGTTCCCCTGTGGGGAAACTAGACCACCCAATCCAATCTCGCAACTTTCTACGCCAAGGTTCATTGGCCCTGGGGCTTCAAAAAGCCTGGTCTCTTGCCAGCTTTCTTTTTACATTTGCATCAATGTTGGCACTCCTTTGCTATTTATCTCCCTGAACACTTTAACTTCATTTGAGCGGCAATGCCCCTGGCATTCTGGCTTGCTTTTTGAGTGTTTTTGCATCCTAACTGGAAGACCAGTCTTAACTTTATCTGCCATCTCCCTGACAGTATTCCACAACCATGTGGTGTGTTCCACCCTTCTTGTGTATTAGTAGCAGTGGCGAAGCCCACAGGCCTTTAAGAGTTTGGTTAATCCTGATTCCAAAAGTTGATTTAATCTTTGGTAATAACTTCATACTTGTCTTTATGAGCGGCAGTACTGTTTAGACATGATTGGCTGGCATATTTGGTGTCCAACCTATGAACCTATCCTTTTCAAATTCCATAATCTCTTGTTCCAGTGCTAAAGTCATTAGGCTCATCAGCTCGTCCTGTTACTTCTGCTCCTTGTTGGTCAAATCATCAAATACATACTTACCAATATCACCAACAGCATTTACTGATTCAATCGCATCTCAGCTTGTCAATCAGGATTTTTAACTACTTATCTTTCTCTACATGGATAGGCTTGGTAGTGGTGTTCACAATATGATAAATAGTTCTTTGGTCTATCTGGTATCAAAGTACCAGGGCGGACTCTTGGCTCCTGCTCTCTGATATCATAGCAACTGTAAACTTTTAGTATTGAGTTTGGAGATTTATAACACTGATTAGTTGTAACATTTTTATTCACCAGTAAATCTCCAAGGACTCATCAGCGCTCAGTGTTAGGCCTTCCTATGTACTAACCGTGGAAGATAGTTGTTTAAAACCCTTCTGCTTATATGATATAGTGTATCAGGTAGATTAACTGATTGGTTTCCACCAAGCATGTCCTCTGCTTACACAACTTATTATCTTCTTCCCTGAACACCAGCGGCAGTTAGTAGCTAAGTATGCTTATGAAACTGGTGGTGAAGTCAATCTTAGCACCAAACTCAAAACCAAAATATTTTATTAAGAAATTATAGTAATAAAAACTTTTCTCTCTCGTTGCAAACACTTTTTCAACAAATAAATTCAAGTCTAGGTCAACTTTGATAATCTAATTGAGGAGATTAGTTGGCGCCCAATGTCAGGGAGCAGTTGGGCGAGTAAAGTAAAGGGCACAGGTGTTGGCCCCGCGTCATCCAAATTTTGCAAACGCCCCAGCGAGCCCAGGGGAATATATAATCTCAATAAAAAACCGTCAGTTACCATTTCCCAGAAATTTTAGCTTAGAAAGCGCGTTGCAACCAGTACACCAATATGCCGCACTCCCAGCCACTTTCATTGGTGGAACATGAGGTGCGGGTATTCTTGGATGTTCAGCAAATGGCGCTTTGGGAATTGTTTTGTGGGGATTTACACACCCATTTCCCAAACGTGGTGTACGTCGCACCCCATTCCATGCTATGCGGTTGGCTGGATCTTGGCTTTGAGAGTAAGGAAGCGGTGGACTAAGCCACAAAGGTGCATGTAATAGTAGACCTCCTGGACGGTCAGCAGGTTTTCAAAACAAAGCGCACCCATTGGACTGAATTGAAGCAAATCTTTGTTACTTTTGACTGTTCTGTTCACAATGGTCAAGCGCACTGTACTTGAACACCACCTGAAGGCTGGGCTCACAATATACGGTGAAATACAATCCTTTAAAAGAAGCGCTTTATGCTGATGCCACACCTGTGCATAGGCAAAGTTATTGAAGTCCTAACTCCAGCCGCGGGAATAGCGGAGAAACTGGCCCAAATCCCACATAACACTTTTGTCAACATCAATGGGCATGCCACCCACCCTTTCAGGGTCACCATGGACAGCGCACCTCCCATCTGCGCATTCTGTAGCGCTTTTGGCCACAAGGCCCACACCTGCCTCATCAAGGAGGGCGTTACACATCAAGAAATTATCTTGGATTTAATGGGTGGGGGAGAAGCCCACTATGAACTGACACTGGACACCAGGGCAGCCTTCACGTGGGGAGCGCAAGGCTGCTACATCCTAGTAAAACCAGTGTCCCCACAAGAGCGGAAGAAGGCCAAATAGACCCACAAGGCGGCGGCCAAGGAGGCGGCCAAGACCGCATCCACAATCCTGCCATCTCAGCTCCAGGAGGACATTGAGACCTTCATGGTGAAGGCAGCTCACAAATCCCTTGACCAATCAGATTAGGACGCCCAAGCTAATTAGGCCACCCAAGCTGAACACATGATGGGCGAGTCAGTTTCACCCAACCAATGCGCCCAAGCATTGATTGGGACTGAGTCAGTCACCAACTTTCCTGCTGATATTCCACCTTCAAGCGATGATGCACCGCAAGTGCACACACCACAAAAAACTTGTCTCACAGTGGAGAAAATAGTGAAGGCAAAAGCCAATGCAAACCCAACTTCTAAAGCTAACCACTCTGACAATTACTGTGTAGCATCTCATACATGGGGCGCCAACAAGCGCCATGAAGAAATTGAGAAGGCTGAAGGGCTTGGGTGCCCTTCCCCTCGCACCTAAGGTGCATTGTGGGAGCCTTTACTTTAGGGACATTGAACATCGCTGGACTCAAGGCCTCGCCATCCCAGGCTAGGAAACTGAGTTTTTTACAAGATAATTTATCTGTGGACATCCTGGCCATTCAGGAAACCCACTGCCTGCGCAGTACTGAGGAAACATGGAAAACCATGCTCCTCCCTTCCCTCTCCTTCTGGTCCAAACACTGTGAGGTGCTAGTTCAAATGAACAAATACTTTAAATTTATATCATCAAATTCATTCCTAAACAGCCGCATCCTTGTTGTCACCTTTTCGTGAGATGACAAAGTGCACGCTATCGTCAACATTTACACCCCTACCTGTGCACATGACCATCAGGAATTTTTCTTGTCAGTCAATTCCCTTCCATTGCCCCCTGACCCTTTTGTCATTGGAGACATGAACTGCTGGTTGAGCCCATCCACAGACCGCTGGCCCACATCGCCTACACCCCCACAGGGACACGTTGAACTCTGCATTCTCAAAGCCGCCCTAGGGTTGGTCAACACTTTGCTGCGTCACACTCCGCTACTCAAAAACATGTCGCGCCCCTACATCCACAACGGCCAGTTAAGGTCCATGTCCCTCATTGACCTTATCCTTGCGCCGTTGAGATTTTGTACCCAAATTTCCCATTTTACCATGACAAAAATCAATTTCTCTGACCACAGGATGGTACCAATTTCCTTCCATATATCCAACCCAGCAGCTCAGGCTCCAAAATGGTGCAAACTTCACCCTGCCAAAATTGCGTCACCAAGATTTTCCTCATGGGTGTAATCCATGACCACGGCTCCAGAGTCTGTCACACCATTTTGCACAGATCCAATTTCCACATGGTCTTCCTTCAAGGCGAGCACAATCCGCCAGGCTCGCCACCTTTCCTCCTGCTGCTCACAGTCCACCTCGGCGGTCATTTTGCGCACTCTGGATGAGTTGGACCACCTGGAGTCCAACATCCCAGCAGCGGGCTATAGCCCAGCCTGGGGTCGCAAGTGGAAGGAAGTGGCCTCCCACCTTATTGCTCTAGTGAGACAACACAAGCATCAGGTTTGTGTTCAGTACAAAGATAAACACATTACAGTGGGTGACATGTGCTCCGCTTACTTTTTTAGAAAATCTTTGCACTGTGCCAGAGCTTGGCCTGCACACAGGTGCAAAGGTCAGACAATTATGTAGCGGATACACTGGCCAAAGTGGCAGTTGAGATACAAAACTATAACTCTGAACTGTATTGATCTGAACCAATTCAGCTAGCCGAAATGGCAAACTTTCTTGATAGTGCACACATCCGCACCATTTCCTATTTCCCAGAGTTGATTAATTTGATTATTTGGGATGAACTCTGGTCCGCCATTCGTGGTGCACTGTATAGGAAATGCCCAGGCCCAGACGGCATCCCTTATGAGTTCTACAAGAAGTATTTCAAGGATTTATCCTCTTTGCTGCTTGCCTCTCTTAACCAATGCCTTCTGGAAACGCTCCTCCTACCTGGAGGGCAAGAGGCCTACACCATTAAATTATACAAAAAAGGGGATAAGCTGGACTTGGCCAACTGGCGCCTCATTTTTCTCACCAACACTGATACAAAAATTTTTACTAAAATCATGGCTAACCGTCTAAGGATTGCTGCCTCTGCTCTCATCCCCCTGAACAATTCAGTTTCATACCCAGAAGGTCAATTTGGGACAATATACACACCGTGGCCAACGTCTGACAGTCCACGGCCTCTGGTGCACTTGTATTTTTAGACCAGCAGAAGGCCTATGATAGAGTTAACTGGGATTACCTCAGAGCCTGCCTCCACAAGTTCCGCCTACCCCCTCGCTTCATAATTGGGTGATGTTGCTAACGGAATCCGCCACAATGGCTGTGCGTGGCCCTGGCTTTCTCACGGATGTAGTCCGCCCTCAAAGGGGCCTACGCCAAGGGGACCCTCTTAGCCCACACTTGTATAACTTCAGCCTTGACCCACTTCTTTGTAATGTGAATGCCCGCCTTACCGGGGTCCATGTGCAAGGCCAAGCCCCAGTCAAAGATGTTAGCATTTGCTGATGATTGTGTGGTTGGGGTATCTAACAATCATGATGCACGCGCGCTTAAAGATACTATCTAGGTTTACTCCAGGGTAAGTAATGCTGCACTCAACGCCTCCAAAACTGAAATCATTATCCTTGGTTGGTGTCAAGCCCGCTGGGCCCCAAAGACCTGTTTACTATCAACCCATCAGCTAGCACACAAGTTAACTTACCTTGCCCACCCCACACCGCCCCGCTTGTGCTCCCCTTTGTGCCAAGTCCCACTGTTGGCCCAGTCCGCTATTTGGGGGTGTGGCTGGAGGCAGGCGGGTACGCTTCATTGGTGATGGAAAACCATATACTGGACAATGTGACGAAACGCATAGCTTCCCTCAGAGCCCGTCAGACTACCCTTACAGGCAGGGTAGTACTAGCCAATTCTATGCTCCTCTCTAAAGTTTGGTTTGGGTCCCACGCCATCGCTTTTTCCCCAAGTTTCTTCAAATCACTATATTCCCTTCTGCAAAGGTGGCTTTGATTGGGCCGCCCACTGCCAGTGCACCTGGATGTCATGTTTGGCCCTTGCCATTGTGGTGGTATGGGTCTGCTCAACTTTGAGTATCATGCTACCAAAATCCTTAGCACCTGGATCGCTGCCATTACTAACCCTGCAATTTCAGCCCAACACTGGTCCAGCGTGACCCGCTCCAACTTCTCCCGCGCCCTGGGCCTCACTGATCTGTCCCACCCACACTCTCTGTTAAAGTACCTGACTTCACAGCCTACAGCAGCGGGCCCACATGGGACGTCGCCCCACTTCAAAAGGATCCTCCTCTCCATGCAGAGCGCTGAGTGGAGAATTCTCATTTGTGGGCACACCACCCAGAGGGGGCGCCCCTCTCCTCAGTTCACCCAGGAAGTACAGGGACTTCCCGTTATGAACGGAGTGATACCCATGAGGCCTCATACCTTTTCCAAAGTGGACTACCTGGACATGATGGACATCCCCTACCCCATTGATACCCAGAAAACCATCTGGAAGTAAACTCATCACCCTCTTCTGAAGCCACATATTCATTCCCATGTGTGGCGCTTCTTGAGATGGGTATACTTTACTGTTGAACGCTCTAACGCTTTGCACTCATCCTGTGTTGTGTGTGGCCAGTACAGAACGCTGTTTCACCGCCTGGAAAAGTGCCCTCCATCTAAAGCGATATGGCGTGAGGTGCAACGTCTGCTTCGCCAGTATTAGGCACAGCCCATCAGTCTGTCTAGAGACATGTTTGCTTTGTCAATGGCCTCCCCTCTCCCACCCACCCTCCATGCCTTGGTGGTCGCAATTGACATGTGGACTATCCACACGATTGTCTTGGATGCCATCTCAGGCTCCACCTCCACCCTCCAGGAAGCTGTACGCAGGTTTAGGTCGCAATTAGTGAACCACTTTCAAGCGTGGATGTTTGGGTACCTCTCACCACGTCGCCACCAGATGATCTCATCCTGGTTCCCAGTTTGGTTCATCATCTCAGACCCCTTCCTACATATGTGCTCAATAGTGGCGCCTGCCCCTCTGCACGTGACCCCCTCCTTGTCTTGGCGTTCTCGCTGGCAACAGGAGATAGCATTAGCTTCTCTGGGTACCCCCCTCTTGCTGAAGTTTTGGTTTTGCTTAAGGTCTTTTTGGAAGTGTCTATCCCCTGGTTGGCCTTCCCTGTAGTAAAAAAAGAAATTCTAGTGGTTATTGTCTAGAACCACTTATGGAGCCATCTGAATCATGAGCCCAAAATGTAATGGCAACACTAAATATGCTCCTAAGGAGCACGTGACATCTGGTCCAGCTGGTCAGTACTTGACATTGTAGTCTATGTCTGGCATAAGATTGAGTTTCTTCATCTACTCGATACAATATTGACAGGCTCTGGTATCCAGTACAGCTAAGATGCGACTGTCATGGTTAAGTATCATCTTTGAAAGGGAAGATTGTAGAGATAAGGATGGGCGTAATGAGTCCTAGAGGACAAAGTTGACAGGACTGCCTGACCTGAAGCACACCCTGGACCAACGCTGTGTGAAGGCAAGATATGCCCAGGTTGGTTCAGGGGGTGCACGTGATGGTCAGATGAGCGTTACCACAGCGTTAAACGCAGCAATTATTTTAAAAATTTTAATGGAACTTTGTTAAAATCAAAAATGGGGCTTTGAGACCAGTTGTAAAATATTATTACTAAAGCCAGGAAAATTAATCTTTAGTCAAACACTCAAGTTTGTTCTTACTCAAGCTAAAGTACAAAAGCGATAGCAAGTTGCATTTATTGGTTCAATTGGAGCAGTGAATCAGACAATGGAAGATGATACCCCCAATTGTTTAATAATTATTTTTTGAAACAAATATTCCTGTTTTTGACTTGTTTTAATAAAAAGCCGTTGGTTTCCCTTTATTTAAATAGTCCCTTGTTCTGACCTGTGTGAGGACATCCTTGAGGAGGTCTCAAATATTTTGGGTCATATTATTTTATCCAAACTATCTACCAACACTTCTTCCCCTAGGAAATTCTGGACCTCTACAGATAGAGGCCCCTAAGAACCTGGATTCTGATTTGCACTTGGTAATGGAAACTCTTCTGTAATCCAACTAAGTCCTCGCCTTTCTGGTCTATTTCATTATATACATAATGATATACCCCTCACTTTGGGTCCTATTAGTACTGGCACCCTTCGCGGAGCCCTCTTCACTGTGTTATTAGCAGGTTGTTCCCTTGTGGTGTGGTGGGGAATTCCACACCACCTCTTCAGGAGTGGGAGAGTTACAGACACTCCCTTGACAGTGAACCCTCCATATCACCACTTTGACCTTTGTGAAGATATTTTCAAATGGGTTGCCAGTTTATTAAAACGTCAATGGCTGACTCTTCAAGCTACTTCAGAGCTTCTCTATTGGATGTGCCCTTAGTGATAACCTTGGTATCTAGTTCTATGATTTTAAAGATTGACATCACAAGTTTCTCTCATTCCTTAACAGCGATGGTGAACCTGGTAGGTTAAGTGACTTGAGACATATAGGTATCATTTTATTCAAATCTGTTAGTTCCATTTACTCATATTCAAGAAGATACATCCACCACACTAGGTGCCCCTAGCACGTAATATCCTGCAATAACTAAATCCTCATCTTCCTGGTTGTCTTCCTTTTTGCATAGATCCACCCAGTTCATTATATCTTTGGCGACTTGGTAGGAAGTACATTCTTCTTCTCAATGGCGTTCATTTAACAAGAGCACCAAAATTTTCCAGGTTTATGACATTTGTTGCAGCTAAGTTTTCTCTGAGGCTTTTTTTCTATTGGATTTAAAGTCTTATCTCTTGTTTTCTTGTTCTTTTCATTAGTGATATAGACAGCTTTGCTTGTTCTTTAAGGGTGTTGTCCTGATGTCTAGTATACCATCTTATATGTTTTTTGGACATTGAGTAAGGCCTCCTTGATGGCTTTAAGCAACATTGTGCCTTGATGGCTAGGTTAATGTTCATCTTCAAAGAGAAATGCATCTCTACTGAACTCAGGAGCATCATTTTTGCAGAAGGCAGATCTAAGGCTCTGTTTTTTAAAATTGCTGAGCCTTGGGGTAGTAATGTGTGATGTATTTAACAAATGACTTGCTCTTTAACACCTTATTGAGCAAAAAGTCTTATTTCATGTTCTGGACGTCTTGGCACTCCTGAACTTTGACAATTAATGCACTTGATTTCAGTTCAGGTTAATCTAGGGCATAAACTTGCACTGAGAATCAATTGAGACTCATAGAATCATTCAGCTTTGGACATGGTGAGCCTTCTGGCAATCACTCAAGTCAAACATACGGATTTATAGCCTGTAGAAAACTAGAAACAGTTCGCTCTCCAGGTATAAACAATGTCTTTAAGTAGGGCTTATAGTTTTGGACCTCTTCAATAGTCTCAGCGCACACTATGTGAGTTGGTGCAGCAGCCAATTGAGTAGCTAAGATTTATGTATTTTACCAGGTAGATGCTTGAGATGTGGTTGGGCTGGTTGTGGTACAACCCGCGGTTGAGCTTTCAACTCATACAAACTCATATCAAAGGTTTATTAATGAAATTGTGCTGGACTAAGTGATCTCTATAAATTTAAGGTGTGGATGTTCATTCCATTCTCATTTTCAATGCGTACAATCTGTCTTCATTCTCTAAAATGATGTTTTCAATCTTCCTTGCAGCTGAAGGTCCATTACAATTGGTATTGCAACAATTTGACTCTTCTAGTGTTCTCTTTGACACGCTCAAGTTGGTATATAAACTTGGTACTTCTAGTTCCAATGTTCAGAGTCTCAAATGTATAAGTTTTTTCTCTCTCACTAAGAGTTCAGAGGAATTTTCACCATGATAATCCTTAATATCTTCAACGTCACTTTGTTCTTGAGGATTCACATTTCCTTCACTCTGGTCCAATAGTGTCACCCCTGTAGTTGTGATAGTATAGGACATTCCTGACCATCACATTATCTTTATTAGAGATAATACTAATATAAACAAAAATAAAAATAATCTCACAATAGGAAAAACCCAGAATTAGCCAAAAGTGTAACAAATGAAGACTACTATATTTCTTCAAGGGATCAGCTGGATTCAAAATTCACCCATCAAATTTATCTAATTAAATCATGATCTAAACTTAATGCCAGACCACATCAGAAGTTATAATCAAGAGGAACCCCTCATTATAGTGATTCCAAAATGGAGGAATTTCCAAGCAAACAGATATTTAAAGAAATTGAAATTGATCAATTTTTCTCCTCAAAATTTACTCTAAATGTAACCTGAGTTTGAGTCTGTAAAATTAGGCCCTAAATTTAGCATTTCGCACCAAACCCTAAAACAATTTATTGATGTGCGCTTACCAACTATGACATATCTGAATTCCTTAAGCATAATAGGCAAATTACTGTATATTTTTTATTTATTCAAGGTAAGCCAATCAGGGAATGGACAATACCAAAGCTAAAAAACTTAAACTTAATGTAAAAATACAATTCAAATAAAATGCCCAAAATGAGCAGATTGAATGATACACACCAAATGAAAACAACTAACCAGGTGGGGCAGCAGAAAAGTTCTTTTTTGACCATGATGGAAGGGGAGGGGGATTGGGGGGCTCATCTTTGGCAGAAGCTTCCTCATCACAGAGTAGGGCATGGGCCAAGGTGGAGAGCAGGGGCGTCAGAGCATTTGTGGAATACGATTCAATATTTCTAAGATCAGTATCTCATGGAAATTTCCAGCTAAAAATTGGCGCTGATATACTTAGCTAAAGCTTTTTCAGCACTAACGCAGGCGTCTGGGAGTTTAATAAAAGTGGCAATATTGGTTCAGGTAATCTTAGCTTTAGGATTCTGCGCTACAGTTACCAGGTTCTGGATAGCATCATTGGCATCTTTTTGTAATTGATTCATCATATTCTTACTTTGTGGGGTGAGGGTGAGGGGATAAAAGGAGGTGGAATACCTCCTGTGAGCATTGCCACTAATCGGCGACAGCTTTGTGGAGGGGACAACAGTCTGGCGTAGCAGCTGTTTTGACTGAAAGCTGGTGGTCACTGAAAAATGGTTTGGCATTTGACTGTGGAGCATATAAATGAGGTGTTATTTGGCATCCCATTATGAATTAACAAATTGCTTGATTTGTAGATCTGGTTTTTCAATAGAATTACCTTACTCAATTTCAGCCAATGACTCCCATAAAATGATTTTTGAATTGAAAAGGGGAATCTTCATATGGCTGATGATTGTTTGCTTTGATGGCAGCATGGGGGCTAACCGTTGTCCAATCCTGTCCATGATTGGTGGTAGCATCTGTGGCACTGGGTAAGTGAAAAGCCTAATTGGTTGTTGTGGATTTATCTGTAATGGTAGGCTTTGGAGGAGGGGGTTGGATAGTACCACATACCACAAAAAGCGTGGGGTTGGTGGCAGAATGGATTCTGGTGAATGAGGGCGCAGAACCAGAGGAAGTCACCAGGAATGAGCATTTGCATTTAGATGGTCCAACTTAAAACAGGATGAACAGATAGTCCATACACCCCAGATGCATCAGAATGGATGGTTGGGGCAGATGGGATGACAGCACGTGGAGGAATCGCCAAAGAAATCTTATAAAATCAGGGCTGATTGTGGAAAACGCCTGAGGCCAAGCTAGGCGTGTGGCCCCATTTGGGACCACAAATTGTAGGATGAGGTTGAAGCCATAGGCTGCCAAACCTTTCATAAGTTCCTTATGGAGCACTGCGTGGGGAAGGTGAGTAGGCAAACCAGAGAACTGGACAATCAAAGTGATGTCCACTGGGAGCTGGGTCTGAGTGGAGGGAATAGTGGTACCCTAGAAAATCAGGGGCACAGTTGCCGCAGTTGCAGCATTGGCTTTAAATGTGAAGCCCAAATGTAAATACCCCTTGTAGGGGTGGAAGTTTATGAATCTGGCAGGTTTCATCACCGTCTTAGATATTTCAATTATTTGTTTATCACTATATAGGAATAACTTCCCATATTTGACCTGAAGGCCAAAATGCATACTTATCTGTGGGAGTACCAGGGAATAGGCACTTCCTGGGTACGCGTGAGATGGGTGTTGAGATCCTTAGGTGGATTGAACTGACTCAAGGTTTTGGTGGGACTGGACAAACCATTCTGAGCGCGTTTTCCTACCGGAGTGAAAACGCTGGTGGGAGTTTTGCCATTGCCCCATACTGGAGCAGCTGGTGGGAGAATCTGATGACATTGGGTATTATTGGTGGTTGGAAGTTGAAGTTTTACTTAGTTTAATTTTATTAAATTCGCTTGGAAAGTAACGCCAAGCAGAAATAATTACTGAATATTTCTAAAATTTTCTATTTTCACAATTGCAGCATAAATAAACATCAGACTTAAACAAGTTTGGATCATTATTTATGACTACTATAATAAGAATTGAGTATAATTCATCTCTCAATTGTTTATTTCATAATTTTTTCTTAAATAAGAAATCTTTGAAAACGCTTTTTCAATTATTAATTTTCTTTGGCAAAATACACTATGAGAAACACCATCTCTCTGAACCACGATAATTAACTTAGTCACTTGGTGGATCCCTCCTCGCACTCTCCTGGTCTCAAGGTGTATTCCTAAGGTTAAGTATCCTCATAATTATTCCAAGGTTTAATTCAACCCCAGCATAATGATATGCAGGCATTCAGAGCCTTCTCTGGGGTGCTTTCAGGATTGTGGACTATTACCTGGGTGGTGTTACCCAAAGCGTTTATCTACTTCTCAAAAGAACCAGTCTGTTACAGATGTCAGCACCAAAGTCAGCTTGTCACCCTTGTTTGCCTAGTATTGTTGGCTGACTTGATCTGGAGAGGTTCTGTTCCACACATATTAAACACCAGGTTACCTTCTTAAGGCGCATGATAACCCTACTGAGAGGACTTCTTCTGATGCTAACCTATGTAGTATTGATGGCTCATTTAAACTGTTTATTGCCCTTCTGGCGGCATTCTTGTTGACATTTTAAAACATACCTTAGTCTTTTGGTCTAACACAAGACTAAAAGGAAAACTCAACAAACCTCTTAATTGGCATTATCACAACCAGGTAACTTCTCATAATTTCCTTCCTCTTTAGATCCCAGACAAATTACTGGCAATCTCTTCATTGAACACAATATAATTAAAACAAAGAATGAACTTGTCATGGCTTGAGGATGACATGATTATGGGGACCAATAGCAAGGATAAAGCTTCACGTCAGGAGGCCAAAAAGGTGAAGTTAGCAGGCCACCCTGACCTCAAACATACCATGGACCAACGCTTGGTTAAAGTGAGATATGCCCAGGTTGGTCCTGAGAATGTGTTAGAAGTTCAGCCCTGTGTTAAAGCATGTGTGTTAAAACGAACCAGTTACATAGTAATAATGATGGTTCACTCCAGTCATTTGGCCAATGGGGTCTCAAAACCCATTTGGCTTTTGAAATTTCCAGCTTGGGTCAGCCTTACCTACAAATGGTAACCCAAGTTTAATTGATTACCAGCTATAGTACACTGTCCAATGGAAGCGTGCGCTTATTGGTTCACCTGGGCTTAGCACCACTTCCATTGATCAATCATTCCTCCAAATTTCCTTAAATTTGTTTACTTGAGACAAACCCTCTCATTGGTTGACTTCCTCCATAATAACAAAACCTTAGTTAGTATATGTTTTCTTTATGTTAGCTTGGATGAACCTGTGCGTGGATCTCTTTGAAAAGTCTCATGCAACGTTAGCCATTTGATTTGTACAACTGTAACTTTCTCCTCTGGTGCATTTCTGGGTCGCCCTGGTCCCCTCCATAGTGGTCCAACTTTGCACTCCAGCTCAGAGCACCGCTTGGGTATGGAATCCACTTTAGGGTCCACCCCAGCCTTGTTGTTTGTCCAGTTTCTGATTTTATATATCATTGATCACCCTTGCACTAAGTTACTTCAGCTCCAGCACCCTCTGCGGGGCTTTATTCAACTTTATTACTGTCAACTAGTTCACTGGCGGTATGGCTGTGTACCATGCACCACCCCGCTGAAAAATGAGAGTTATAGACACTCTCCTTACAGAACTTAAGATTTTGTGGTAGTTATTATTAAAACAAAAAAGTTAAGTATTTTAATTTAATTTTATAAATTAAAGATATGAGATAAATGTTATTTGATATTGATTGGGAGTGGGAGTGGGTTATAGCAATAATGTAGGGGTTTCATGGACCCCTTGTGAGTCTCTTCTTGTTTTTTAGCTTGGTGGCGGCATCCATCTGGTTCAATGCTTTTATCCTCAAGCTCTGTCTCACATTAGACATCCCTAAACCAGGATGTTTGGTGGACCTTTTATCAATACCCACTTCTGGGTATAGTGCTGCAATACCACTTCTGGCTATTACTTCTTCTCCTGATGAAGTAATATGCTTGTCACGTTGGTATTTGTATGAAGGAACATCTTTAATGCATTTTGCTTTAAAGTTTTAAAAATCCTTCAAGATTAGTTGAGTACTATTTATAATAATATTCAGATGTGAGGTTTGATTGTTTCCGTTTGGTAACATGTTTAAGTGATAGTTTGGTAATTTATTTGTCATTGGGCATTTCTGATTGAATTACTCCATCATCAGCCAGTTGTAAATTTGATTACACCTCAAAGATATAAAAGCTGTCAAATTTCATAGTCTCCAGCAGTGGCGTCTTCATCAAAATCATATAATATTTTACTTTGTCCAGCAGTTATCAAATTATTTTGGTTGACATCATATTTGACTGACTGGTAAATTTATATAGCCATTATTACTCATATTAGTCACTTCATTTTCCTTATCCACATTTTGACCTTGTATTTCTAATCATAAAATGGGTATACTGGTGATTATTTTCCAGAGGGCGAGAAATTATTTTCCAGTAAAATTTGTGATAGCTTCCACAACACCAAATTTCTGCTGGGTCTTGTTATTCTATAAGCGTGGAATTTATCACATGTTTTCCATTGACACATGGGTTTGACGTGATTGATGTAGAAGTTGATTAGCTTAACAGATATGTAGAAACATCTCCTGCAATTTACGCATCACCTGAAAGGAAACATATAAAAATGTTTATCAAGTCAATTTATCTAAGACCCGGCCTACCTGATAAAGTTTTTTAAGATTGGGGATCTAAATTTATATGATGTGTTTGGAATCAACTTATTCTCAATTTAGGCATCACTCCTTGCCACTCCTTCACTTATCATCCATTTTTATTCCCAGACAGGAAGGATTACTCAAACTCTGAAGAAATATCTTTAATGCTACTTCCCAGCCCAGGACACCTGGACAACTTGGTGACCTTTCTCACTGTTTGCATATTTCAATCACACTCACTCTTACATAGATATGTCCCCATTTTTGCTAACCATGGTCAACATTCCTGGATGTTTGATGGATAACCTGATGCAGTGAAACTAGCTTTGGATGACCTAGTGACAAACATTCAGTCAAACATTGTTGCCTTGAAGACTCATCTCAAAAGCCATTTGAGACCAGAAAGTTAAGGCTGAAACTCGCTCTCTAACCCACCTGTGTACAGGTAAGGCGACATGGCTCTCATTAATACCAAACACTAATCCTCTCCTGATGAGTGTCACTTTTGGGTCCTCTTGCTCTGGGGGCATACAAAGTGTTTCTAAAATCAATGACGTTTCTTATAAGTTAGTATTACCTTAAGGTATACAAGCCTATCCAGTTTACCATGTCTCCCAACTGAGGAGTTTGGAGAGCCTGTAGCGGACAAACCAGGCCTCATTTGTTCAGAAACCCCTGACAAATAGAAATACTTTGTTGAGGCCATCCTTGAAACGAATATCATTAGGTGTGATTGTTTCTACTTGGCTAAATGGTTGAGATATTCCATTGAAAAAGCCACCTAGCAAACAGCTAACAGCACCCACTGCTTTAAAAACAAATATTATTGTAAAAAAGTGTATGAACTTAGAGGGGTGATGATACAATCTGGGCGTTGTCTGGTTGAAACATTGCTCTCATATTTTTGTATATATGTCAAATCAGATCCTGAACACATTATTGATTAGTATGAAAAAGTTTAATGGGTGTCAATTTCTTAAAAAGTCAAGTACAGTTAAAGACCTTTGTCAATAGGGCCTAATTAGAATTGACAACAATACTGCTATAATATCAATCACTTCAACATTGGCATTTGATCCCATAATTAAAAACCCCTTAAACTTTTAAGCTGACTGAAGAGGATTCAGATGCAATTAGTATGAAGATTCTGAGCTTACCTTCAGCAACCAATATCTAAAGAGTTTTCATTGATATTTTTTAAGAATACTCACCATCTTATGAATTACTTCACTAAAAACTTTTTATAGGAGCTCCCTAACTTAATTTTTTGCTGTTTTCTGTTTTTAAAGATGAACAATCCCATAACTAAATCATTATTGTCATTATTGCCCGATTTGATTGTGAACTAAGTAATTGAGACCTAAGATGCCATGACAATGGATCTAGTTTTAGAAACTTGGTTTCTTGCACTCCTCTTGTTATGCATTTGGTATCCACAATTTATACTTAAAACCCGGAAAATATATATATGTGCTTCCAAATTCTATCTGATGGCTTGCACAAAATTACCTGGTCTTGCGCGCGGGCATGTCTTCTCAGAAGTTTGGCACGCCATATTATGGAAGCGGAGCATGACATTTTAAGGTTGTGACAGGTCATTCTTCATTAAGATGTTTAAGGAACTTAAGATATAGGTGGACGCCTGGCATTATGGGCCTTGTAACTACTTTGCTATGATTTTGAGATCATACATTGGCATACCACAAGCATCTGAACGCTGATAGGTTATCAAGTCTACTTGTATTCTACATAGAAGCTCTTATAAATGGCCACATGTACAATATATTAGGGATTTAATTAAAATTTTAAGGATAATTTATAAAAGGATCGCGTTGTACTTGAGAATTGCTCAAAGAGCATCTGTTAAGTAAATGACCAGCTACAGAAGTTAATAGGAGGGAAATGGGTTCTTTAATTCAGACCCAGTTATCAGACTCAATTATCCTAGAGGAGCATAATAAAGTCATACATGGCAGGTTTCAAAAGGCCTACAAGCACCTTAAGAAAGAGCCTACTGGTGATCCATGACGATATGAGTCAAACCCACAAATTATGCATACTTTGTGCAAACTATAGATCATAGGATATGAGGATTGCTTTTACACCAGTATACCTGACTTCACCTCTCCAAATAACACCATGGTCTTAATGAGACTGTTACCTAAAATTTTTAAGAAGAAATCATATCATGATTATTGCAATTGTCCTATTCATTAAATGGTTCAAAGCCATTTCTATCAAAGAATACACTACCAATGCCACCGAGAAGTTTCTATGTAGTCAATTTATCATCAGATTGGATCCCCAGATGTCCTACTATCGCGCAATTGACTCTTACAAATATGTTGTGGATGGATTGGTGTGAGCTTCCAGAAATAGTTCATTTAAATGTACATAAGTTGCATCATCAGGCCATTTATAGGTTCTATATTTCATAGTGGTGTGACCTTTACTCATAATCCAAGAGCTACAAATCATGTTATAACCATTAATAATATTTAAGTGTGTCTTCTTTTATGAAATTCTAGGAATCCATTCAACATCTATTTGACAAGAAGGCTATCCTGTAACTTTATCTGTAACTATACCATGAGTTATACAACTATTATAAAGCCTTAGTAAGGTTAACAACATAGACTATGCAAGATAAGAAAAAAATGGTATAAAAATATAAATAATAATTTTTAATGGGAGGGGTGCTGGTGTGGTGAGAAAGCATCCCACTATTGCCCCTCACGACGCAGACTCAGATCTGGTCATGGCAGAAATTAGTATTTTTGTGCTAAGAGGATAGCAATACATGTGGTTTTGCACACCATGCTTCTTTCTGACCAGAGAATTAGTGAAGTTAGATCATGTAATCATGGCATATTGGAACAAGCTCAGGAATCTTTAACCCCCAGTACCTGGGTTTTGTCTTTCATTCCTATATTTTAGCACTATATCCTCTATCAGTGCAGTATTTGTCTCAAGGCTTACCCACCTCAAAATAAAATATATTTAATAGGAATCTGGGTTTAGTTAAAAATTGAAAAATTAATTAAGCGATGAAGTTGAATCTCAGCAGGCAATTTTGTTCTTCCATCATGTTTTAATAGTCAGAAGACTTTAAGGTCTTAATTCTTCTAGATCTTGGTTTATATCCAAATTGTACTATTGATCCCATGGCTTATATGTTAGTAAATTTTGTTGTTCTGGTGTTCCATGAGGCTCTTGTGGCTCTTTTGAATCTTCAGGTGCCCTTTTTTCGCTTCTTGGAAGTTTAGTTAACCTTAATTTATTATCATTCCAATCTGATAATGATGCTCACATATGAAGCTTATTTTAAGAGGGGTATTAATAATTTGTTCATCATCAGCTACATTATGTTGAGTTCAGTCATCATTGGCAGCTATCAAGTACTTTAATCATTTGAGGGTACAAAGGTCCTTCATTATCATTTTCACCAGCAATTAAAATATTTTGGTTGGTAGCTATATAAAATCCATAATCATCTTTTAAAATCACTTTAATAATTAGAAGCTAAAATGGTCTTCATATGTTGAACTTGCCATCTAATATCTCCTCATTAAACTCATCTCTTTCTAAATTTTTGATCATTGTAAGAGGCAATTATATGAGTGATAGATTAAACCTATCAGTTAAGCTTTTCTTGACACTATTCTCCTTTAAAATGAGACCTAGGTTAAGTCTTCACATGTTTGGCATGGACAACGTTGTAAGTAATATAAGTATTAATATCCTTTATATGATTCCGTTTTTTCTCATGAACACAGTTTCAGTCACATCCTGATGGCATGTAAATTCTATGGTTGAACTCCAGACATATAATGAAACATGCACTTCTTTCTTGCCTTGAGTATGGACAGCTTCACTCATTGATTGCTCTCTTTGATAAACTCCCTGAGTGAATAAAAGATAATGTTATTGACTTTAATCTAAATATTGACTCAATCTTTTTTAATGCAATCTAATATGTTCAGCTGGTAAACTTCTTCTATCTGCATTAATGATCAGTGCTAACAAGCTTAATAACAAAGCTTCACTTCCATATAGCAATCAAAATTTATATTCTAATAGGCCTGGGGTAGCTTAGTTGATAAAAAAGGCTGATGGCAACAAAACAACCCATTTGGAAGTGTGGTTTTTGCAATATTCTTTAAATTGATGCTAAAGTCCATTGACTCATTTCACTCTTCCATCTCTTAAGGGATTATAAAGCATAATTAACTTCTGTTTGACTACAATTATGTCAGGTAGACGAAAAATAAAAGTTTAGACCAGCCTTCCAGTCAGGATGCAGAAGCACCCAAAAGGCAAGCCATAATGCCAGGGGTATTACTGCTTGAACAACGTATAAATTGGCTGTGAGATGATTGACAAAGGAGTTCCAACGGGCTTTAAATATAAAAAACAACCTGGCAAATAACCAAGCTGGTGCAGCTCAAGGCCAAAGGGCTTGGGCGTAGGGAGTTGCGAGAACAAGAAAAATCATAAAGGCATTGACACAATAGGCCCAATTGACCACAAAGAGAGCCAAAGTTAACAATATGACTGGGATGACCCAGTTAATACAAGTCCCGCGGGGTCACATTGTAGATGTCACAGGGGTTCAGCAAGAAAATTGAACTTAATCAAATAAATTTGGGTTCAGGAAGATTTTTAATAGATATAAAATAAGAGAATTAACTGTCACGTTCTCAGTGAATTATAACTGCTTAAATAGACAATCAATTTTGGGGAATAGCTTAAGAAAGTGTGGGATTGGGGCACTTGAAATTTGGCCTAACTTGGTGAACTTTGGAAAGGGGGAAAAACTTAACTTTAACTGAATTTGAAAGTGTCAACGGCAGGCCAAGTCTTTGTCAGTTTGTCCACAGACGCCCAAACTGCCAATTTTCTTTAATTCTAAAGACGGGAGTGACAGCGTCTCACCCATGGGCAGCGGGAACCTCCCAAGGCCACCTCATGTAGGGGCAGTCCCATAAAATTGGGAATGGGTTTGGGGTTCCCAAACTGCCAGTGCTCAGTTGCTTTGGCATCCGTTTGACCAAAAAGGATTCATTGTACAAGGTTTTTGATATTTTTGGGGAGGTTTCAGAGCTGGCAGCAACTTTTAACGATGTCCCTATCAGGATTTGAGAGAAAAATTGTCTCAAATTCCCATCTTCCAAATCTGGCCGTACCAAATTGGTCGTCAATTCCAGCCAAGACAAAACTTTTCTGGATCAACCTTACCTAGTACTGAGTCACGTGAAGCGGGCTTTCCACCTTCTCAGTCAGGTGAGCGACAATATCCATTGAGGACGCCCTTGAGGAGGCCTTTCCAGAAGGTTAGTAAAGATCCTGATTTGATGAGGCTCCAAAGATCCTGAAGGCATCGAGTCCCCATGCACCCTATAGATATTGAAGCATTTTAAATTAATAAAATATTTGGTAAACTAACCTTGATTTTTCCATTTCCTCTTCGATGCTCATTTCTGATTTTCCAGCTTTGAGCCACTGTGAACCCTGCCACCAGTTAAAAGAACTGTAGCGCCAACAAGAAGTGGTTCTCACTACAGGGGGCTCTGAGCTGACCCAGTGAAAACATCGATCACAACAAATGGAAACCAACAGCAACCCTGAAGACCAAACGACTGGTAAATCAAGGAGCGTTTCTTGATGGGTTTGTTCTACCAGATACACAATGCCGCCATCACAGCCAGAAAGGCTAGAGTTCCGCGCCACCTTCCAACTCTCACTAGCCCTCCCTAGACAGGAGCCAATATCAGCTTCAGCTTGAACACACCCACAATGTCATCAAACAGCTAGTCCTCAGCATCTACGCTGAGGGTGTCCGCTCCAGCCGCTCCCGCGCCTCCACCGTGCCATCCACAATGTGGGACCTCTACTCAACGGCTGCATTACCTGCTGGAGAGCTTACCTTGGGGCCTGATCGCTACCTTCATAATTTTGCTCACCCCGCAATTCATCACCTCCTCCAGTTAGTAGGATTACACCGTCAGGAGGTCACTTGGCAACTAGGGCTCACCCAAAATTTACATTCATATACCATCAACTTCTATGACGCTGCCTCCTCCTTTGTGTACAACAATTGCAAAGCTATACTCTGTAACTGGCAATTAATTAATGATAAAACAATCAATTGGTGGTGTTAGATAGTGGCCTCTCTGGCTACCTTGAGGAGCAATTTAGCCAAAATGCTCAGCAGTTTGAAGTGACATGGGCCCAGCGCTTACAAAAAGTCAAGGAACTGCTACAATCCCTACAACAGCGCTACCGAGAGTTGGCCTCTCATGACTACTCTCCGCGGCTGTCAGGCTTTAAGGGCCTAGGGGCCAGAAGGTCCCAAGGGACGTCAGGGACCAGCAGGCCCCAGGGGTCCACATGGGCCTCAAGGGCCTTCCAGCCCCCTGACCTCGGGAAAACCTGAAGACCCCTGGTGAAAGGATATGATAACTGCTCTGGCTGCCCTGCGGGACCAGATCCAGAAGGAGGCCTTGGGATGCAAGCTCCGAATGGATGGTGTTCCCCTCAACCCCAGGGTTTCCATCGAAGTGCTATTGGATGAAATGGATAACCTCAGTGCTTTCATGAGGCTCACCGACGCTTGCCTCTCCTGGCTTGAGACAATGTGTCATGGGTTTGAAACCCAGTTGGCCACCATCAAAAACCAGTTTCAACTACAGAACGCTGAAATTCATTCCTTAAAAGAGCAGGTTGCCAGCAAGGCATCTGCTTCCACCCTCAGTCAAAATTGGGAATACATCCAGGAAGACTTAGAAGGCTTTCAGAGGCTGCTAGATCAACGGGCTCCTTGAGAATATGCAGAAATGGAGATCTCAGAGCTGACGCCTATCCCAGGCATCAGCACCCTCTCTACTCCTATTGTCGGTAACTTTAAACCTAGCTTCAAGGAGAAGTTCACCCCCGGGTGGGAAAGCATTGCCTCCTTCTTGTATGTCTACAAGAGCTCTATGGAGGAGGCCACCAACCGACAAAAGGTGAAGCACATCCACTCATGCCTAGACAGCACCGCCCAGGAAATTATGACTCTCCATTTGAAGGAGTGTAACACCTGGGAACAAGTCTGCACCGCCCTGATTCAAGAGTTTGGCAGTAACCAAACCTTGGCCAACCAGAAGCAAGCATTCATGGGCATTTGACTTAACAAAGGAGAAAACCCTATGAATTTTGCCAACCAGTTCTATGTGCAGGCTCAACCTTTGGTTATGACAAGCTGTATTACGCTGGAAAATGCCATTACTGCCGTCATCTCCACCCTGGGGTCCTATCCTGAGGTCCAGATGCACATGATCAGGCAAAAGAATGGGTTCACTTGCATCAGAGAGATCAAGGAGGCCCTCAACGAGATCCCTGCCTCGATCCTGAACTCTAAGGCTGCGGCTGCTGGCCCCTCTAACTGCCCTAGGGTCCATGTAGTAGAGAACCAGAAAACCCCCCATCTGCGGTGCACCTATTGCAATAGCTTTAGGCATAGCGCCAAAACTTGTTGGAAACGTCTAGCTGAGGAGGTGGGAAAAGGGCAGTCAGCATGAAGGACGAGGCGCTCCATGCTGACACCCCTGTCCAGCCTCAAGTAACCCCTACACACAAACCAGAAGCCATTAACCCCAAAGAAGTAGCTGCGGTATCTAATGACAATAAAGACATTGATACTGCTTACTCTTCTTCTGATGATTCTCCTATGTTCCTTACGTTGCCACCTAGGTTTGGAAGTTTGGTCACCCGAGTCACCATCCAGGTCCACAAGATTCCAGTTTATGCCATAGTTGACAGTGGTCCCCCTGTGAACATTATCTCTTCCAAGCTGATGAAATGCATTAAGGTTGCTTTCAACATGCCGCACTATATGGAGTATGGCACAGATGGCCCTCAGTGCACCTGATCCATAGGGGCCTACTCCTCTCTACCAATTCAGTTCAGGAAGCTCGCCTTGGATACAATCGCCGTCGCTTTGGACAACACCAGCTACAGTCTACTCCTTGGAACCCAGTTTCTCTGAGACTATTCTGCTGTTATCCACTATGACGGTGGTTTTCTCTCCCTTCTAGGATACTGAGTCCCTCTGGTTTTTGAAACTGCCCATGACTCTAGGGCGGATGTCAAGGCCCGAGCCTGCCTCCTGGAGACCAAAGGACAAATTGATTGGCTTGAGTACCACGTCCGGGGCTCTCAAGTCCAGCTGCCCCTCCTGTTGTGGATGAAACCAAGGGGATGCCGATTTACTTGCCCCAGGCCACTACTGTGCCCCCAAAATCCCAGGTCGTTGTTGACACCTGGGTCCACATCAACATTCCCTCAGGGTATTTACTGGAGGTCCAAGGTCTGGATAACCCATCTCCCGAGGAAGTGCTGACCTGTCCCAGAATCCTTGATCCAGCATACGCTGGATTAATATCAGTGTTGCTAGCCAACCTGACTGACAAACCAAAAGTTATAGGACCTAACCAACCCGCCGCTTACGTTCACCTGTTACCAATGAGGGCTGTTGCTGAATTCCGAAGCTTTGGGGAATTGAGGGACCTTGGCTTGGAGTCGCCATCCTCAGTTAACTTGGTTGATGCTAAATAGGAAAGGACCTCTTGGACGAACAGTGACTTAAGGTTCAGGAGCTCCTGGAGGAATACTTGGATCTACTCTCCACTTCGACCTATGATTTTGGAAGGGTTGAACGGAGTCCTCCACCATGTAGAAACTGGGGATGCCCCCCATTTCAGTCCTGGCCTTACCACAAGAGCAAGGTCAAAGAGGCCCAGGTCACAGTAGAACTCAAACAGCTGCTCGATGTGGGGCTCTTGGTTCCCTCGCATAGCCCTTGGTCCTCCCCGCTGTTGCTGGTCTAAAATAAGGATGGCAAGCACCGGGTGGTGATGCATTAATGATGACTCAACTCCATCACCAAGAAGGACAGCTATCCTCTGCCTTGTATTGATGACTCGCTCCGACTTCTTGCAGATTCCCAGTACTTCTCAGCCATGGACCTTGCCAGTGGGTATTGGCAGGTCAAGCTTGCTCCCAATGACTGAGCCAAGTGTGCTCTAATTGCCCACTAAGGGCTGTTTGAGCCTACCAGGATGCCCCAAGGCCTCTGCAACGCCCCAGCCACATTCCAGCGCGCCATGGATGGGATCCTTGTGGACCTGAAGCTCTCCTGTGTCCTGGTCTACCTGGACGACATCACCGTTTTTTTGAGAACTTTTAATGGACATGTTGATCACCTTAAGGAAGTCTTCAAGCATCTCCAGAAGGCCTCCATCAAGATCAAGCTCTCGAAGTGCTCCTTCTTCCAGCCTGAGCTAGAATTCCTAGGCCATAAGGTCTCCAAACGTGGCATTCAACCCATCCCCAATAAGGTTGATGCTATAGAAAAGATGTCGCGCCCCCAGAGCCTACGAGATATATAAGTCTTCCTAGGTATGGTGGGCTATTACCATCAGTTCATCCCTCAGTTTGCTGACCTTGCTGAGCCGTTGTTCTACCTCCTACAAAAAATGTTCCATTCGAATGGCAACCTGAGCAGGAACAGGCCTTCAACGCTCTATGTATGGCTTTATGTACTAAACCTGTTCTAGTTCATCCCCGTTTTGACAAGCCCTTCTTGCTGTTCACAGATGCTAGCGACGTCGCTGTGGGGGCTATCCTGGCTCAGCATGATGAGAACCAGGTCGACCATCCCATAGCTTATTTTAGCAAGACCCTAAGCAAGGCTGAGAAAAACTACAGCGTCACTGAGAGGGAATGCCTAGCCATTCTTTTAGCCATCAAGCATTTTTGGCCCTACCTCTACGGCACCCATTTTACTATCATTACTGACCATTCTTCCCTTTGATGGCTGCAACAAATGAAAGACCCGGATGGATGGCTGGCCAGGTGGGCCCTATGACTACAAAGCTATGACTTCACCATCATCCATCGCGCTGGTGCTATTCACCAGAACGCTGACGGACTCTCCAGGATGCTGGTATTAGCAGTCCTGACCCCAGAGGAGGATCAGCTCTATGACTTAATAGGGCAGCCTGAACGTTGGGAGCTGGAATCCCCCAGGTCCAAGCTGAACTCTGCCAGATGACTCAAGACACTCAGATTAAGGATGGGTTACTCTACAAGAGAGTCAACAAGGAGTGGCTTCCCTACATCTGACCCTCCTCTCACACTGATGTCATCCTGGAAGGCCACACTACTGTTGGGCATGGTGCGGTCAAGAAGACCCATGAGTGGCTGAATTCACACTGCTACTGGGGCTGAATGGTCAAAACCATCCAAGAGGATCTGGAAGCCTGTATGACCTGCCAATCTCAAGACTGGGCCAACCCTCGCTATCAGCACTCCATCGTTGCGCCAACCAAGCCCTTCAATGTCATCAGTATTGACGTGGTGGGTCCCCTCCCCACTGGTCTACATGGTCACAAGTATATTATTCTTGCCATAGACCATCTGACTAAGTAGGGTAAGGCGATCTCAGTTCCTGCAGCCACAGCTAAAGCTACCACCTTGTTCCTTGTTCGCTCCATTTTCACCTAGCATGGGTGCCCTAGACCTTGCTCTCGGACAATGGTTTGAACTTCACCTCCCAGGTAGTACAGGAGCTAACTTCATTATTTGGAACTACCCAAAGTTTTGCTGATCCCTACCACCCTTCTACTAATGGGGTGGTAGAAAGGGCTAACAGAACTCTTGTCTCCATCCTGCAAAAGTTGGCCGCCTCAGATCCTGGCCGCTGGAACCATTATTTGCCCAGCGCCCTGCTTGCATACCGAGTGAGCTACCACCTTGTTATCAAAATGTCCCCATTCGAAGCCCTGTATGGGTGGGCCCCACGACTACCCAGTAGCATCCTGCCCCTGTTCGAAGCCTCCACTCCTAAGAATGCCAATTTAAATATGAGGGCCCTTGCTGATGAAATTGTCTGGCTCCAAGCCCAAGCCACTCAAGGCATTGTTATCACCACTGGAAGAGAGACATCCCAATTGAATCTCAGATGACCCTCCTTACCAGAATTTCAACTAGGTGACCTCATTCTCTTTTATCATCATTGACCTGGAGGCTGACAGAACAAGCTCGACGTACTGTGGTCTGGGCCCTACAAAGTGATACACAAGGTGAAGTCCAAATACTCCATTGCCAATACCAAACAAGGGACTGTTGTAAACCGAGTGCATGGTCAGTTCCTCCAGCTGTACTTCCCCCTCTGACAGGATCTTGAAGGGGGCCTTGTCAGGATTTGAGAGAAAAATTGTCTCAAATTCCCATCTTCCAAATCTGGCTGTACCAAATCAGTCGTCAATTCCAGCCAAGACAAAACTTTTTCTGGATCAACCTTACCTAGTACTGAGTCACGTGGAGCGGGCTTTCCACCTTCTCAGTCAGGTGAGCGATGATATCCATTGAGGACGCCCTTGAGGAGGCCTTTCCAGAAGGTTAGTAAAGATCCTGATTTGATGAGGCTCCAAAGATCCTGAAGGCATTGAGTCCCCATGCACCCTATAAATATTGAAGCATTTTGAATTAATAAAATATTTGGTAAACTAACCTTGATTTTACGGTTTCCTCTTCAGTGCTCATTTCCGATTTTCCAGCTTTGAGCCACCGCAACCCTGGCATCAGTCAAAAGAGCTGTAGCGCCGACATTGAACCAGCGACAACATTTCCCATTGGCTAAAGCCATTGATGAGTTTTGCTGAGAATTTGACAAGAGCCTCTTTATTTATCAAATTTACGCGCCTATCAGGTTTTATTGCAAAGGGTTTGGGGCTCTTGGACTTTGATGCCAAAAGCATATTGCCATTGACTTTATTCAAGTCTTTTCCCCCATGAGGATGCCAACTTCCTAATAGCTCAGAACAAATCTCCATAATATATAATATTGACTCACCCAAATTTTTAACTGGGACAAAAGCATGGTTTTTAAAATGGTAAGCTGTTACCCACTGCTTGCCAACCACATGGTCAAGTTCGCCCTGGGAGACAATAAGAGCAGTTGACCTTCTTGGACCCTTTTTGATGGGAATAGGAATTCCACACTGTCCAAGTGGAGGAGGCGCTCCCCCTGATTTACATCACCCTTCCCTTTTGCAGTTGGGGGAGTGCCACCACCGGGAAATTGAGCAAGGGCCACATTTTTATGGGCCTTGGGTAATTTGATTGATATTAGCATAGCGATTTTTGGGGGAAGATGAGGAACATCTGGGTGGGTGACATGGAAACCCTTTATAAGGTCCGAGAATTTGGCACAATTTCATGCACCAATCCAATTATTTTTGTAGGCTGGACAGCTTTTCCATGCGACTAAATATTGTACTGAATGGCGTGATTGACAGGAAGCCAGGATACCCTTTAACTTCAGCTTTACCGCACTCTCAATCACAATGGGCTCTGGATCTGATTGAATCGCCCCCTTGAACTGGGACAGCTGAGACACATGGAACACTGGATGTTGCTTCTAGTGAGGTGGCAATTTATGATGGAAAGCGCCATTTTCTACCTCTTCTTCCACCAAATGGGGACCCAAGCGTTTACTTGAAAACTTATGTGAGGCACCTGCATCTGAAACTGGTGCATGTCGAGAATGATGTGTGAACACACCTTAGTTTTCATGAGCTGGGATCTGCTTCCAATTTTTGAACCATTTGCAATAACTTATGGCCTTAGATAAATGCTCCCAAACCAGTAACTGTGTGACCTGAATGTGCTGAGCGTGGTCAGTGGTAGCTGGTACCTCTGGGAGAAGGCATGGACTGACAGAAAATGATGGATTATATCTCAAGGTCACTTTGTATGGGGAGAAGCCTGTGGACGCATGGGTTCTTTTATTGTATGCAAACTGGGGGAGGGGAAGGTCGTCCTCCCAGGTATCCTGAATGGTTAAAGTGTAGCACCACAGGTATTTCTCCAAGTTCTGATTGACCTATGTTAGTTTGACCATCTGACTTTGGATGAAGTGGTGGAGCGACATGGTTTAATCTTCAAGATTACCAAAGGCTCGTTCCAAAAATGCGCCATAAATTGGGGACCACAGTTGCTGACAATCTCCTGAGGGAGTCCAAACATCAAGAACACATGGTAAACAAAGAGATGGAAATTTTCTTTGGAAGTAATGGCGGAGGAACACGGGATAAACAAGGATAATTTTGTAAAGAGGTCTATGACCACCATGACTGCCGTGAACCCTTTGGAGCTGGGTAGCTCAACAATAAAGTCCACAGACACTGATTTCCATGGCCCCTCTGTCTACTGAGAGAGGTGAAGAAGGCCATTCCTCCTAGGCCAATCCAATATGGCCCATGCACAAGTTACACAGTTGGTGAAAAATGCCGGAACATCCTTTGACAGGCCTGGCCAGTTATAGTACGTTTTACTAGATCAATACATATTTATTTCATGGGTGACCATCTTCAGGTGGGTCGTGATGATCCTGAATTACTTTGGCTCAGAGGAGGGGAGGACCCACACTCATGGCCTAAATTGGATGAGGCCTTTGATCAAGGAATAGTGGGAATGCTTGGAGGAAAGTGAAGGACAACCACTCCAAAAGTTCCATCCCATCTGTACATGCTGTCTGTGATGCTAAGACCTGCGAAATCAATGGCGCATCTGGCGTTAAATTTGCTTCTTAAAACTGTGGGGGACAATGGTCAAGATCTGAGCTGGGGGAGTAACAGCGATGAGATCTGCCTCATCTGAGTCATCTGGGAAAAGTGTGGAGTTGCAGCTTAAAAAATTGTGAATGACGTTCAGTGCTCCCTTCACAAACTCAAATTTAAAGTTAAAGCTGCACAAGCCCTAGTAGGTTTGGGCCTGGCGGTACACCAACTTCTGTGACTTGTGTAAATATAGTAACACTTGGTGGTCAGTCTTCAAAGTTAACTTGTGATGAGCATCCTGAAAGAGATATTTCCAGTGGGTTAAGGCCCACGCCACGGCTTCCAACTCCTTGTTGCAGATGGCTCAGAATTGCTCAGTGGTAGAAAACTTGCAGGAAAAGTAAGCGACTGGGTGTTCCAACATATTGTGCTTTTGGAGCAATACAGTCCCTACCGCAGTGGAAGATGCATCACATGCTACAATATAATGTTTGGTGAGATCTGCATGCTTAAGTATGAGAGGCGACAAAAACACCTCCTTAGGAGAATCAAATGCCTGTTGGCACTTGGGCGTCCAGCGAAAGGGAACGTTTTTTGCTCATGAGAGGGTGGAGAGGAGCATCCAGTTGTTTGAGTGTGGGGGAGAATCTTTTCATTAATATAATGGTAACCAAGAAGCTTCTCAGTTTCTTCTGAGACATTGGGGTTGGCCAATCACGGATGTCATCCAGTTTGCTGGGTGGGATGCGTACCCATCTTTCAAGATGAGATTGCCCAAGAAGGTAACTTCTTCCCAATAAAATTCACATTTTGACACCTTGACAAACAAGCCAGCCTTATTCAGGACAGAAACTGCCGCTTCCAGATCCTTTGAATGTTTTTATGGGAGGGAGAATGTACCAAGATGTCATCAATGTATGCGACCACACAGGAAAATCTGAGATAACCTAGCACGCTATCAATTATTCTTTGGAACTTTGAAGGCGCGTTCTTCAACCAAAAGGCATCACTTGATATTGAAATATACCTCTTCTCGTCCAGTTAGTGATAAGCCATTATTGACCTTCCTTTACCCAAATTTGATTAGGGAGTTTACCAGATCAAGTTATGAAAACACCTGCAACTTTGCAATGGCTTGACCAATTGTCTGTTCCAATGGCAGTAGGTAAGGATCATGGGCCGTGATATAGTTGAGGGGTCCATAATCCACACAGAGAAAATGGAACCCTTGGCCTTCTTGGCAAAGATAATGGGAGAGGCAACCATGGAGGTCTCCTTGAACAACCAACCCTTCTTTAGCGCGTCATCCAACCATGCTTCAAGGGCAGCCTCCTCCTCTGCCATATGCAGGTATAGTAGACAATTAAGTTTACCACCTCCACCATTGTTCAAAAACTCAAATTGAATTCCATATGTTGGGGAGAAGGTTAGCTTTGATAGAGTCAAAAATTCCTTGTAATCCCATTAATGCAGTGTGAAAATCGGATGAAAGACCTACAGGAGAGATAGAGATATAATCAATCCACGATTTTGACCTTGATAAGGTTATTGTAAGTCTTGGGGAACGTCCCTTTGGCTGTTGATCAGGCTATCTTCCTGTTCCCAAGTAAAAAGGCACCAAAGAGGATGGCGATACCCCTCGTTACTCAGGACGATCTCGCTCATGTAGTAGATGAGCGATAGGTAACAGCCCTTCCACTTCAAATCCCACCCCAGTACCCACACTCACCTTGGCAGAACTGTTACAGGGAATTAGCGAAATCTGAACTGAAATTGCTGAATTAAAATTGGCCAGATCTAATTTGAGTGGTAACCTGGCTGATGCCCAAAACTCAAATGGTTGATTAGGCATGAAGACTGAGGTATTGACTGCAACACCTGACAGTTCCAATTCAATTAATAAGCTGATAGAGCTAACATTGGGCGCCATTGACAAGGGTTCAAAGCCTTCTGTTGGCAATTCAGGCGTTGCAGATGATGTGATGCCTTTGACCAAATGAACAGTCCAGAGACCAAGTATGGGTGGGTTGGGCGTCCCAAACCCATTCCAAACCAAATGGTCCCACCCCTATGTGGGGTGGCCTTGGGGGATTTTCATCGCTCTTTGGGCCAAATTCCATTGTGCCAACTGTCAGAAATGTAACTGAGCTCCGATTCAGATGTTTGAGGTCAAACCAACAGTGACTCGGCCCACAGCCAAATTTTGTGATGTAGGTTCTCAAGTAACAAAACCCCCCATTCCCAAACCATTCACCGGTTAGGTCAAAATTGTGGGTCCCAATCCCAGCTTTGCCACTACCCCAATTGGCTACTATTTAATTAGTTGCATCGCACTGAGAAAACTGTTGGCCAATTTTTCTTTCCTAAAATTCCTATTAGAAACCCTTTCCCAAAAATAAGTTTTATATGTTAAAAATTAAGACTCCTTATCCACTGACACTCTCATATCCATCAGGGTTAACGGCCACGTGCATATGGTACTTTTTTTGTGCCTATATGAAATTATGGCTCACCAGCAGATATTGGTGAAAACCCTTTCTGGTTCCATGTTTGTCATATTAGCAGCAGTGCCCCAGGCATTCTGGTTTGCTGTTCAAATGCTCTGGCATCTGGGCTGGCAGGCCAGTCTAATTCTTACTTGCTGTTCACCTGACAAAATTGACCAACCATTACTCTTAGCTAATTCCGCCTTTCTCACGTGGATAGGCGCAGCAATGGTTCCTTCTTTACAACTGAGTCCGGTTATAAAGAAGATTTTTTCTGACCAAATTTGTCCTGCCACACTTGTAACTCCAAAACCATACCCCATAGTTGCTGCGGCTATTTGCCCACTGGTTTCCCCGGACCCCATTACCATCTCTTCAGTATAACAGGATTCATCTGCAACTACCAATAAAGAGAACTATGCTTACTTCTTAGTACCCATGAAGATTAGCATTGGTTCTCATCACGTCTCCTTTGAGGCTTTGGTGGATATTGGAGCTGTGGGGAACTTCATGAGCGTTGAATTGGTGCAACAATTAACACTGGAAATGGATGTAGGCTCCTCAGTGATGGTGGCCTCATCCGCTTATCAGTCCTCATATGTCGTTCATTGACCAGTACCCTTCTCAATTCACCAGTTTTATTTCTGCGATCATTTTTCAGCAAAGCCAAACTTGGTGTTTCTGGTGATCTTAGGCATGGGATGGTGGCACTGACAGCGTGTGAAGATTCATTTAGAATCCAATACGTTGTCATTTAACAACAATGATTTATAAGGAGAATTCCCTCTGGTCAACACCCTCATAAAGATACAATGAACCAGCTCTATCCCTACCCTGGTTACCTCTGCAGGCATTCCAGCCAATTTTCCTGAAGACTTAATGCCTTATCAGTGAATCTTTGATTTGGTAAAGGTGGAACACCTGCTGAAGCACACTAGGTATGATTGTGTATTTCGAACAACTGTGGAGTTGGTGAACATCAACTGTCCGTTGTATCCCCATACAGCGGAGGAAGAAGTTGCACTCAATACCTGGTTGGACGATATATTGAGAAAAGGCTAGTTGTTCAAAGAAACCTCACCCGTCGCCTCCCCCATTATCTTCACCAAAAAAGCAGATGGTTCTCTCCTTCCCTGCGTGGATTACAGCCATTTGAATAAAATCTCAGCTACTGATCCCTACCCATTACCTCTGGAGAAGACAATCAGCCAGGCAATTGCCAAATACCGGGTGTTCTCTAAGCTGGATCTGGTGAATGCCTTCAACCAAATTCGGGTAATGGAAGGGCAGGAATGGTTAACCGCGACCTGGACAAAGCAGGGCATTTTCCAATTTGGTGTTATGCCCTTTAGGCTGAAGAATGCTCCCGCTATGTTTCAATGGATGATTGACAATGTACTGGGTGACCTCCAGTTTACCTGTGCGATTGCATACATTGATGATATCCTGGTTCACTCCCCAACCCCCAAACAACATGCCATTGACTTGAAAGTGGTAGTGGTCGCTTTGCACAAAGCAGAGTTGTTCCTCAAAGCTTCTAAGTGTGAGTTTTACAAGGAGGAGGTTACTTTCCTCGGGAATCTAGTTCTTAAAGATGGTGTCACAATCCCCCCCAACAAATTGGATGCTATTTGGGAATGGCCAACCCTGGCTACCCAGAAACAACTTCGGAGTTTTTTGGGAACCATAATTTTTTTAAAATATTTCCCCAGCACTTTCCCAGTTGGCTGCACCACTCCACCCCCTTACTGGGAAAAACGTACCATTTTGTTGGACACCCAAATGTCAGCAGGTGTTTGAATCAATCAAGGAGGCGTTCATGTCTCCTCCCATTTTGAAACATGCTGATCCCACCAAACCATATATCATCACATGTGATGCCTCATCGGTAGCCATGGGTGCGGTGTTGCTTCAGGAGCATGATGGTCTAGAACATCTGGTCACTTATTTCTCCCAAAAGTTCACAACCACGGCGTAGCCTTGGGCTATTTGTGATAAATAACTGGCAGCTGTTGCATGTGCATTAACCCATTGGTGGTATCTGTTGCAGGGTGCCCGCCATGAACTTATAGTCTGCACGGATCACCAGGCCCTTTTGTATTTCTGCAAACCCCAAAGATTATCACATCAGCAGGCCTGAACCTATTGGGACCTGTGCAGCTTTAATTTTAAATACAAATTTGTAAAAGGTGCGCTCAATGTACTCCCCAATTTCCTAAGCTGCAGTCCTGCCCATTGTCCCTCAGAACCAGAGGAGGTGGATCTCATTACCATGATTCCTACCACCCAAATCTTGTAAATTGTCCCCCCTGTTGTTTCTTCCATTGCTCTGGGTCCCGACGCTCCATTGGTTGCTCAGGTATTAGCCAGTCAAATGGCCTGCCCTGAGGGCATGGAGTTGATCGAGCAGTTATCTCACCAAAAGCATAAACACTCCCTATATTCACTGAATGAGGGTCTTATTTATTTTAGATCTCGCATTTGGGTTCCCCCCTTTTTCCAAAATGAGGTATTTCGTGCTCATCATGACCCCCACGGTTGGTCACCCTGGTTCTAAGAAATGCATCAATATGATCAAATGGACCTATAATTGGGCAGGCTTGACAAAAGAAGTCCCAGACTGGATCGCCGATTGTGTTACTTGTGCCAGGGCCAAGTCAGATCGCTCTGGCAAAAATGGCCTCCTGCACCCCTTACAACAGGTATAGGGTCCATGGACATTGTCCATGATTTTATTGTCAAACTCCCCTGCTCTAATGGGTTCACAGCGGTGATGGTAGTGGTGGACCGCTTCACAAAATTTTCCTTTTTTATCCCCTGCACTTCTGCAATTACATCTAAAGAAACTGCCCACCTTTTTGTACACCATGTGTTTTTGATGTTTGGTCTCCCCCAGGAGATCATCAGCGACCATGGTTCCCAGTTCACTGTGCGGTTTTGGAGTGAGCTCCTATTGATCCTGAAAATATCCCCCTGTCACTCCATGGCGTATCATCCTCAGTCTGACAGCCAGACTGAGCGGGTCAATCAAGTTCTTGAATAGTACTTGCATTGCTTTACTACAGCTGTGCAAGATACTTGGTCCAATGATCTCCCCCTCGCCCAATTTACATACAATAATGGAACCTACGCGTCCACAGGGTTTTCCCCTTATGAAGCAACGTTGGGTTATAATCCTTCATTTTCAGTTGGAATGTGCTTGTGGCCTGAGGTTCAAGCTGCAGCGTACCATGATGCTCATATTAGATCAACTCAAGGCTTAGTGCGAGAACAACTCACCAGAGCTATAGATGACTACAAGCAGTTCATGGATCAAAAGTGTCTTCTAGGTCACAAGTTTATGAAGGGCTCTTGCATTATGCTCAACACCCATCACTTAAAAATCCAGGCTCCTTCCCGAAAATTCGCCAGCAAACATTTGGGATCCCATTTGGTGGAGGAGGTATTGGGTAATGGGGCATTCCAACTGAAGCTCCCCACACATTGGAAGCAGCATCCCATTTTCCATGTTTCCCAGCTGTCGCCCTTCAAGGGTGCAATTTCCATGGAACCATAAATGATTATTGTCAATAATGAAGAGGAGGCTGAGGTAGAAGCTATCCTGGCATCCCAGAAATCCTGACATTCTGTGCAGTATCTCATGGCCTGGAAAGGATATCTGGCCTATAAAAACAGTTGGGTCAAGGCGTGTGACTGTGAGAATTGCATGGACCTGGTTGATGCATTCCATTTATTCCACCCTGAAGCTCCCCATCCCCCCAAAAAAAGTTGTGGCTATTGTGGTGGTCAAATTACCCAAGGCGCACAAGAATGTGGCTCTGGTGCAGTTTCTGGTGGGGGTGCCTTTCCTTTAGAAAAAGGAAAGGGTAATGTAAGTCTTGGGGAACGTCCCCTGGCTGTTGATCAGATATCTTCCCGTTCCCAATTAAAAAGGCACCAAAGAGGATGGAGATACCCCTTGTTACTCAGGGAGATCTCACTCATGTAGTAGATGAGCAATAGGTAACAGCCCTTCCACTTTGGATCCCACCCCCAGTACCCACACTCACCTCAGCAGAACTGTTATGGGGAATTAGCAAAATCTGCAATGAAATTGCCAAATTGAAATTGGCCAGATCTAATTCGAGTGGTAACCTGGCTGATGCCCAAAACTCAAATAGTTGATTAGGCATGAAGACTGAGGTATTGGCCATAACGCCTGACAGTTCCAATTCAATTAATAAGCTGATAGAGCTAACATTGGGCGCCATTGACAAGGGTTCAAAGCCTTCTGTTGGCAATTAAGGCATTGCAGCTGATGATGCCTTGACTCAAAATGGAGCGGTCCAGCGACAAGCATGGGTGGGTTGGGTGTCCCAAACCCATTCCAAACCAAATGGTCCCACCCCCTTTTCCCTTAATAATAAAAAGCGCGCCAACCATCAGAAACATAATCCGACGGGGGAGGTCAAAGTGACCAGCCCACAGCCAAATTTTTTTAGGGGTTTTCCCAAAACCCTTCACCTTGGCAAAAGGTTCCCCCCTTTACCCAAATTGGCTACTAT